>JZLH01S0063399.1:113428-128892 GCA_001188425.1 Eucidaris tribuloides | reverse complement strand
TCTCAGGCATCGGGTTTGGTCTGTGACTTGTCGTTGCTGTCTTATTGACTATGAATGTCGTGGAACAATTTTAGATTATGTCATGAACGAGTTTGTCGATAATGATGACATTGCAACATCGTAAAGGACCAAACTACCCACAGAGTAATGAAGGCTCTGTACAGAGGCACGGCTTGGAGCGACCCGTTAGGTGAATGTCTATACGTAATCGCTCCGCGGTAGCGGACGTGGTTTGGACTGCTGTATTTCTGCTGCAAGACATGAATTTTGTGAAATGAAAAATGTTAATGTATTGTGCAAAAGGCATAATTTATCTAGCATTTCAAATATGAAGAACCAAAAACCGTCTTTTCAAAAGCTTAATTCTAAGTTATTAAATTTCGATTTCAAACTTTACGATACACCTCCCTGTCAGGAAATTTTCGGTGACCAACCTTTGGCGACTTTTACTTGTTCGACGGCTGGTGCGGGGGCGATTTGCTGCCAGTGCGCTGTGGATGACGGCAGAGAGGGTTGTCCGCATTGTAACTGAGATGTGTCGGCTACGGTTTGCCGAGCTATGGGCTAATACAGATCTTTCTGGCACTGTATACCCATAGTTCACGGGTGGTACAGAGGTATATGATTGATATGTTAGAAACGATGTTACTAAAGACAAATATTTTTGTTATCATCAATGATCTACAATTGCATTAGACCGAAGGCTCGGCGGCCGGATCCTTGTATCGAGATTCGGTCATTTCTCAGAGGTTTTTAACGGACAATTTGGAACGATATATTACATTTACCTTTTGGTCAGACTCCTCTATATGGATAGAGGAGTCAACAAAAGGTAAATGTAAAATATCCGTCCAATATTGTCAGTTAAAAACTTTTTGAAAAAATGACCGAAACATCTGGATACTAAGCCGGAAGGCTTTCAGGTCTACCATGGAAATCTAGGTTCTAGTGAAATGACAGTGATCTGCTCCAGCAGACTTCAGTTTTATTTGACAATGTGGAATGTAACCTGTGTGTTTAGTTAGAGGACGGAGGCTAGAGGCTAGCATCACGACGACACTACGGGCCAGCACTGCTGCAGCGCAAACTAACATTCTCTGCATGAATTTGTTTTTACACTAATCCGAGTAATCGCCATGCTGATGCCTCACGATGAGGGTTGAAAACCAAGACTAGCTACTCAAACCATTGGTGTCAGTAAATATGAATTGTGTATCAATATTCATCAATGCTAATGTCAACTCTATCAACTATGTTTTCTCTTTTTTCTGTTCTATGATTTTAGGTGGAGGAGGACGCAGTCACTACAATGTGATGCGCCGACATTGATAAGAGGGGTTCAACAGGTCGTGGGAGTCACCTTGACAGGATTATTGGCATCACAACATGGGGCAAATTCCCCTGTAAAGTATATTTTAATTTTTAACATCTTATCGTTGAAAACAATACTTTAGAACATGGAAATGAGAGAACTTTATGAAACTTATTTTCCGAATCAAAATATGTGTAATAACTTCTTTGTCAGATATTGTTATTGTTATGTGATGAGCAAATATTCCTTGGTAAGTGTTGTAAGATGTCTAAATGGTTCTGTGCAAGGCTTCTTGCGGACTAATTGCGTGATTTTATTAATTTTTGGCAAACAAGATTATATTACTTTGCCGCGGGAGGGGAGGGTGGGGCCTACTCAAATATTGGGAAAAAATATATGGGGATGTGCTGCCAGAAGGGTGACTTTTTTTGAAAACAATCCTTGAGCACATGTGGTCTCTTTTTCAATTTTCACAATTTTTACTTGCACGCGTGCGTGTTGGCGTGGCCAACTTTCACATTCTTAATTTTTGCGCGCGTTTCATGCGAACATAGCGGATTCGTGTGCAAACAATGTAAGTTTCAAAATGAGTTTAAGAACACCCAAAAGTTTTGAATTCCTTACATTGATACCCATCTTACGGGCAAAAGGACTTAGATGTGGTATGGGGTTCGGAGTTTCAAGCGGCCACACCGCGCGTCTGACAAATAACTGAGTACCCCCCGTCCCCCCTTCCCCAGGACTGGTGTCATAGAAATTTGGTAAATGATCTCTCTGTGTGCGTGAAATCATGCAATTTACCGTAGGGAAAAATAGATCTGCATTTGATTCTATACAGTGCACTCTCAATATAACAAGAACACTGATAACAAAATTTCATTATAAGAAGTAAACTATTTGGCTCCCATATCTTGGAGTCTTCTTTGTATTTTTTTCTTTTAGCGCCGCCTGATATAGAAGCGAAAATTTGTATAAAGAACAATTCAATGGTTCCAAGGACTTCTTTAAATAGCCAAGAAGTGGCCACTGTAGTATATCTTCTAATCATGCAATGCATCCTTTAAATTTCTCCAATATTCAAATGCTATCACTTTTCAGTTAAATCTCAACACTAAAATCAATGAAAAAGCTACAAAAGAGGCCTTGTCTAGGTATACAAGCTGCCATATCATCATTCCACTTTGACAGCCAATGCGCTTAAGTAGATGACACAGTATTGCAATGACAATAAAATTGGTGAATTTGAAAGATCAATTTAGTTAATTACTTTTGAAACTTGCAAGGATGATAGTCACTCAGGCATGGCAGCAGTGTTTTTTTTTTCTTGTTAGTTATTATTGTATTTTTTTTTCCATTTCACCTCTAGGCTGTTCCGAGTCCATCGAGATTAGTACTATAGCTCAGAAACTACAGCAACCGTGCACTGGCCTGTGGACAGGCTCCAATTTGTAGCACAAGTATAACATCAACACGGCAGCTGCAGTAACACCAACATCATCGTTCAACCATCTGAACACAGTTCCCTCGAGAAAGAGAATGTAGAGTCCCTTTTGCTACTGTATTGCGGTACTAATGAGTAAGGTGTTTTCCCCGGGGGTAGGGTTGGGGTTTTCATATATTATTTGCGTGTTTTGGCGAAAATTCACCCCCCCCCAGATTGTTTCGGCTATTTAGCATCGTGAACGGATAAGTTTTGCCTGTGAACATTTTTTGTGTCCCCACCCCACCTCCACCACCATTTTGGGGGCCTTTTTGTGTTGCTGGTTGCCATGAACAGTCATGATTTCACCAATGAATTCACCACCCTTCAATTAGAATGGCAGATTTAATGTACCTAAGAGGAATCAAGACATTGAAGGTGGGGAGCAGTCCAAATGGAGTTGGAGAAGGAATCAAGGGCAGTGAATATTAAATAGAAATGACAATGACAGGTAAAAGTTCATATAAGACCGGCTGTACCACTAAAGTGCATTGTGCTGACATAACTGTTAAAGGCACCTGTATAACAAATGTGTTCCATTGAAAAAAGGAAGCTACAATGATTCCCCATGTTATTAGTGTCTTTGATAAGGCCTGTAAAAATGAAGCACTGAAAATTAATTACTGTTCAAATATTATCATAAGTGCCTCTAAAGAGTAATAATATCATTGGAGGACCATGTCCAGTTTTTCCCGCACATAGACTGCTGTGTTTTGCAAATTTTTCTTCTGGCCGAGAATAATTCATAGTGCCAGTTCTTTCGATGTATATTACCATTGACAGCATACTTTGTGTTCTAGGGTGTATATTTGATCTATTTCAAAACACTGTCAGATACAACAGATAGCAAAGTTTGACAATTTTTTAATTGGGTCTTCCACAATTTACATAGTGTCTTTAAAGACAAAGCTCGTTTCCAGTCACTGTTTTCCATGTTAATTGATTTTTATGACACAGTGTACCAATGTTTTGCAGACAAACATTGTAGATGAAAATATTATCATCACTAAGAACAGTAATAAATGACCTCTCTGGTTTTTTCCCAGTAAGGATGTCACTGTCAGGCATGTCTGACAAAGGTACATTGAGCATGGTGTCCTGGATCAACGCACCCTTTTCAAGAAAACCAGGGTGAAATGTTTTGAACAGGTGTGATTTACTAGTCTTGTAAATTTATAGGCATACACAAAATTCAATGTATTCTTTGAAACATACACATTTTGGGGATTGTCATGGATAGATTGGTGTAGATGTATTTGATGGATGTCGACCGACGATGATTGTGGGGGGTTATGGGGGGGGGGGCGAGTGGGAAGGGGCAACCTTCCCTTTTTTCAAAGTAATTAAACTGACTGTCCCCGCATTGTGGATTGCTGTTTGCATTGCAGTTTGCTATGAAAACATTTTTGGCAAGCAAAATTTTCCCAGACAGAGTTCACCCGCTTATATTACCCTGCACATCCTGTATGATATAGTACATGACGATACAGTACTTACTGCTACTACCAGTAGCAGAGGCGTCGATCCAGGGGACGGCAGGCGGAGGGAATTCCCCCAGCCCAATGAAAATATTGGCAGGGAAAAACCATCAATTGTGCCCCCCCCCCCACACAATTATTTTTGACACTTGTAAGATTTATATTTATAATTTATCAATAAAAGAAAAGCATTGCCAAACACTATAAAACCATAAAAACTTAGCATAACAATTACAGTGCACTCTGGTAATATGAACACTGATATAACAGAATTTCATTATAAAGAAGTAAATCTTTCGTCCATATCTTGGATTTCTTTGTATTTGCTATTGTTTGGCAACCTGCATATAAAGAAATTCCGTTCATACAAAGAAAGCAATTTCACGTGCGTCCCATCGGACTCTCTTATAATGAGAGGAGTGCACTGCTACCATCAAATACTACAAAATTGTCAAAGTTTTTCGGCATTGCTGCACATGCAAAATTTTGTATTAGCAATTGGCACGCAGAGTGTGCCGATAATGTTGACTTCTTGTCCACTTTTGCCCCCCCCCTCCGAAAAACAGATCAACATCCTGACTATAGAAGTATGTGTAGTAGTCGTGTTAGTTAATAGTGGCATGTGTAGTAGTAGTAGTAGAAGTAGTAGTAGTAGTAGTAATAGTAGTAGTAGTATAGAAGTAGTAGTAGTAGTAGTAGTAGTAGTATAGTAGTGGTAGTAGTAATAGTAGTAGTAGAAGTATTAGTAGTACATTAATTATCTTTTTTCCACCACAAAACTTATTTGGTGTTAGTCCATTAAATATAAACACATTAATTTGTTTTTTTTATACCTCATTTCTTTGATTTGATTTATTAAAATTAAAGGTAACGTTGTAACATCAATAATTCCTGTAGTCGTTTATCACATTGGTTTTAATTTATGGAGTACTGATTGTTAAATGATTTAATGTAGAATGAATCCTCATGCAAGATAGTGTGTGTGAATGAATTTTGTCTTGTGTTGTAATTTCTACATCAGTGAAAGAAGAATGGTCTTTGTGATGAATTTGTATGATCACACATGATAGTAAGTGCGTGACTGTAAATCGGTGAAAAACATGTAATTAAACACCCAACAAACAAAAACATACGACTCACAACAATCTTAACCCCTCCTTGATTGCTAATTTAATTATCATATACTTCATATTGTATTTTACGATTTCTATTAATCGCAGTCAACAGTTACCCTTCTTTTTAAAAGAAAAAAAAGAAATGAATATCATTCTGCGATATTGTGGCAGAGGACGAGTCTGTAGTAATTCTATTTCCTCCTTTATGGATGGTAATCTTCTTCAAGATGGAGAAAAAGCCGCCATTGCTGTAAGCCTTTCCTATCGACGTCCAATCACGGAATGGTTTAAAAGTAACCTCCCAACGATCTCTTATTTTCAGTTATGAAACTGAGCAAAAATACTGTCATATCCATAAGTAAATAACTTAAGTAAATACTTCAAGGCCTAACAAATTGCAGCCAAAAAACTGTCTAAGCAATATAAGTAACTTAATCGGAATTGAATTACACAATTTGGCTTAAGTATGTCTTAAGTAAAAACTAAGTAAAATACTTAAAAATTGACTTAAGTAGAGATTTGAATCCGGCCCTGAAACCTGGAAAGTAGCCCAAGTGCGTACGTGATGTATTGCAGTGCCTCTGGAGTGCTGCAACAGAGATGCCTTACCTTTGACTCATGTTACGGAGCTAGGATAGATACTACATCCACGTAGTTAAGGGGCTATCGAAACGGCTAGGCAGACAGGTAGATGACAGACTGAGCGATTGTTTGTTTACATTGTCTCTGACCGATGTGTCGTTTTCTAACGACAGCTTGTATCAATCGTCACAATTAAGAATGTTTGTCAATTAACACTAGCCTGGAGTGTGTTTGTATACATGTAGGTCCTATGGGTGTTTGTCTGTCTGTCTGTATGTCTGTCTGTGTGGGGTATTCATACGATATCTATTTTAATGACTATGGGGATGACCTTTTTTCAGGTTTAATGTCTATGAGTGAGTGACATCCCATAACTACGTCTTCTACAACAGCTCTGACATGCACGTCGACGAGAAAACACAACACTTTCACCAGGAACTCATGAACACACATTCAACAGACCGGTACAAAATCTCCCCTAAAACCACACGCACACAAACACACAAAACATGCACAACACGCACAGTACAAACACACACACGAACAGACACAACATACAGCACAAACGTACTACATACAAACAACACAAAATGCAATACACACGCAATACCACACAACGCAAATTCGTACACATACCAACAAACAAGACTGACAACACAACCACACACACGACGCACGCACACATACACAAGAAACAGACAAAACAAACACCACAAACACAAGATACAAAAGACGCAAAAAATATATCACACAACACACAACAACATGGCAAACACACCACAAGCACACACACAACACTCACACACACACATGTAGCAAACACAACACTCACACACAAAACATATCCATTGCCTTATGCTATACACAAATACACACAAACCTTCAGAATCTATAACACACACAGACACAACACAAACATCATCCATATCGGGTAGACACTGGTAACAACAATGTATATGGGGTATTCATATCTTCATTAGACAGCGAGAATGATATTCCCCGCGAGTAATATATTGATACTAACATAATGTGACGTGAATGGTATACACGCATTAGTTGGTCATGTTTGAGTAGAGATAACGTCAATAAATTCATATTCACCTCCGACTAACAGACAGTTATTATACAGACACAAGGGTTGTTAGGTTTCAATGATACATTATGGATAATGGAACATAATGTGCTAGACGTGGCTACTTACTATCATATTGTTCGAGGCTCTCGTCTACTTGGTAGCTAAACCATAGTGTAACGCTACTCCACTAAGAGAATTTGATATTCTTAGATGCAATTACGTTTTGATGTTACAAGAAATAGATTTGTGTCTGAAAGATGTTATTGTTGTGAATGGACGTTAGTATCACAATCACCCTTCTCATGTTTAATGTTTTATTTATTCATTTATGTACTTACTTATTTATGCGCATGTATGTGTATATGCATGAATGTAAGTATGTATGGCTGTATACATCTATGTATCTACCTGTATCTACCTATTCACTTATTCCATTAAATTCCTTTATTTATGCACGTATGTATGTTTGCATGTAAGTATGCGTGTATGTGTGTGTGGATGTATGTATGCATGTATGCATGCATTTAGAATGTATTAGTTTATTTATGTATTCTTGTATTCGTGTATGTATTCATGGATTTATTTATATATTACTACTCTTAGAAATAATGTCAATACAACCATAACCATTTATAAATCCTTGTATTTCGAAATATATCTCCGTTTATTCGTATCTAACGCACAGGAAAAGAAAATGTCACCACCTTCTTTCAATACAGTGTCATGTCGATCGAGACATTGGACCTATAGCTTGCAATGAGGAATGGGTTATTTCCCCTCTTCAAAGTCCCTTTGATGAATTACTGCCCATATTAGCGGGTCGCAAACCGTCTCAAACGGCTAAAATGGCACGTTTATCGATGTGTTCGTGTTATGAATGTGCCTTCACTTACGCCTTTGACCTTCAACCTCTTATCCATCAAATAGGCTTTTACATCATCTGTTGTTAGCGTGCTTTTATTTGTGATATCATTTGTTAGCTAATCGCACCAGAAGCATTTGACATGCATTAAAAATTGTATTTTTTGTTCTTTTTTGGATCATACAGTCGAGATAATCGACAGTGTTAGGCAATGAAAACTACAAAATTTTATTGGAAGCAAACTGATCTCTTTAGTTTGTAAAACTTTCAAATACGATCAATATGTACCGGCTTAACATTTGCGACAAGTGGTGGGATATCGAATAGTTTGAAAAGCAATTACATCAATTGTATATAAAATGATGAAAATAACAATGGTAATGTTTTGATAAACTTAATGGGCTCAAGTTTAAATCTGTATTCATGGTAAGGGTATGATGTTAAGTGAATTAAAATGGGCGATCTTCATTCTGCCCTACAGATCCTTAACAATTTTGATCTACTAAAACATTTTTGGCGTTTAATTGCGCATTCAGGTGAAATGTTCCCTTTAAAGTGACGTTTATTTACATTTAATATCCATCACGTTCAAGCCCCCTCTGAGACACCCTTTACATTCTGTAATGAATTTTCGCGCAATTCCGTGCATGATTGATGGCTGTAAACTATTACGATCCCAGCATAGATCTAGGCGGCAAACCGGTTCAACTTTGGCATTTTGTGTACAAATCCTTCGCTCCATCTGCACTGAATGTGTCAGAAGATTTTGCGACGTGCAAACGTCTCTCAGAGGGTGAATTTACAATCATACAGAAACGTGTATTCTTTGGGGAGAAACAATTTTCTTATTCATTAAAACATATCTGGTTGTACTTACTTCCTGTATTTTGCAGGGGGGTTTTTTCTTTTATATTTAGTAAAAATTTCCCAGGTGGTGAAATTATTTTTCTTTTATCCCATCGAACTGGTGTCCAAGTGTGTTTTATAGCGAGACCTGGGCCCTGTTTCATAAAAGTTGACATCATGTCAACTTGCCATTCTCATACCTGCCAACCCTGAAACCTCAAACATAGGGACAAAATGGGGTTAAAAACAGAAAAATGGGAACATTCGTAAATATGCTATACATCACTACAGACAAATATTTGCAAAAATAGGGACACGATTAAAAACTAGAAATTTTGTGTGTCCATAGGACACGGATGCGCCAACTAAACGCGATCAATAAGCATTCCTTATTAATCATGTGAAAACCAATGTGCATGAGCTGTGACCTTTGACCTTTGACCTGCAGACTCCAAATTCGAACTTGATCTGTATTTTCGTGTCATCAACCTACACACCAAGTTTTATCGAAATCCATCTAATATCAATTAAGTTATTGTTCGGAAACCAATTTGCATGAGCTGTGACCTTTGACCTTTAACCTGCGGACTCCGAATTCGAACTTGACCTGTATTTTGTTGTGATCTACCCATACACCAAACATTTACAAAATCAGTCATATTGAAGTTATTGTGCGGAAACCAATTTGCATATATAATGAGCAGTGACCTTTGACTTGCAGACTCCAAATTCGAAGTTGATCTGTATTTTAGTGTCATCAACCCACACACCAAGTATTATCGAAATTCATCTAATATTTATTAAGTTATTGTTCGGAAACCAATTTGAATATATATAATAAGCTGTGACCTTTGACCTTTGACCTGCGGACTCCAAATTCGAGCTTGACCTGAATTTTGGTGTGATCTACCTACACACCAAAAATTATTAAAATTCTTCAAATATTTTTTAAGTTATTGGGCGGAAACCAATTAGGGGGACGGACGGAAGGACGGACGGACGGACAGACGGACGGACGAACGGACAGGTGCAACGCTTAATGCCCCCTAGAGACATGAAAAGGGTAAAAAGTGCGTTTTTTTTTCTTTTGCCAAAAATAGGGACTGTCCCTGGAAAATAGGGACAGTTGGCAGGCGTGCATTGTACTGCAATTCGTGAAAAATCCAAGGCTCTGATTGGCTGTGAAGCGCTGTTGCAATGGTAGTTGCCAGTAGAACGGCAAGTTGACATGATATCAACTTTTATGAAACAGGGCCCATATAAAACCAAGATACGTAAACTAGAGGCCCAAAGCAGAGCACTGCAAACTGGAATATCAATATTGAAATAATAAACGTTCCCAACAAATAGTCATTGTGAATAAAAAGTGCGTTTAGCAATTTTACATTAGTGTTTAATAAGTAATAGAACAGATGTGCTTAAGAATAATTGACACTTAATATTTAGAAATTGGACACCGATGTTTAGTGATTTGACACACGGCGTTTAGTTTCTGAATATGATTACAAAGTGATAGTAAGAATGTGTTTCTTCGCTGAACACAATTTTAGTGTACTGGAAATATAGCATACGATTTGGCACACAATCACGCAATATATAAGGCTTCGTTGACGTATAATTTACTAGCAATGTATCCTGGTTTTCATAAACAAAGTTAAACTCAATGTTACTTTTAATATTGTAGAATAACAATTTCCATTTTGACGAAAGGGAAGCACACTAGTAATTTCCAAATGGAGATTCTTCTCAGACGCAGTCATTAGAGGTACATTGTTTGGCTTCAAATATTAAATTAATCATTCATTACAGATTCTTCAACCTATCACGTTTTTTTTTTCGAACTCGAATGAAGATGCCTGAATAACGGTATGTTTTGGTGAAGTGATGTTATAAGCTCGTTAATGACAACGTTGTGAGATGGTGTGGTAATGGTGTGGTGTGTTTTGCAGTCACTTTAAAGACACTTTATAATATTGTGGAAGCCCCATTTAAACAAACTGTCACTTTGCTATCTGACATATCTGACAGTGTTTGAATGGACAAATAAGCACCCTAGAAGACAAAAGTTTATACAGTTATGCTATCACGAGTAAAATTTGTACAGATAAAAATCGGCACATAAATTATTCTCAACTGAGAAAAATTCTGCCACACTGCACTCTATGGGGAGAACTGGAGTGGTCGCCCAATGATTTTCACATTTTAAAAGCACTGAATGATCGTTTTGAACTGTAACTTTTTCAGGGCTTCATTTTAGACCTTATCAGAGACACTGGAAGCATGAGGAATCACGTAGCTCAGATTTTTTGAAAAAGGGGAAACATTGTTATATGATGCCTTTCACATCAAAAGTTGCATCCATCTTTGTGGATGGAGTAGCTATAGGGCGCAGATTGATTCCTGCTGTGAAAACGCAGATGTGTGTATCGATGATACTTTCAATAAGCGTTTAGACGCCAAGAATCGTGGTTAGGGACGAGGGCGGCGCCAGGGGGTGGCAGGGGAGCGGTCACCCCTATAATTTTCAAATTAAGTTTTCTCACTGTAACCTGTGCAATTTAGGATTTTCAAAGCCACAGGCTAACAATGACTACAGATTAAAACAATGTGAGCTACATAATCATCCATGCTCTAAGTGTTTTGACAAGGTCTAAAAATGAAGCCCTGAAAAAGAAATGTATTTCAAAATGATTGTTTAGTGCTTTAAAAAAAAGTACCGGTACTCAGGTTGACCGGATTTCCCATGCCCATTTCCTCTCATAGACTTACTGTGAGTAGATCTAGGCTGGTTTGTACTCTTCCACAGTTAGGTGACATTCATTCATGCATATCTTGCCAGTGGCGGCATACATGTAACTTTCCAAACTTTTGTATTCTAGGGTGTTCATTTGTCCATTGAAGCACTACTATGTAGCTCTGATATCACAGTTTGACAATATTTTTTTTTAAATTGCAGTCCATAATGTTAGCCCATGTCTTTAACATTTCGACCTCAAGAGCTTTCGCCTTCCCTAAGATTTTACCAGGGTTGCCAGGTTTTCCGATTCTCAAAAGCCCAAATTACATGCCAAATTCAGTGAAAAGGGGGTCAAATTCGGATTTGGTGCATTTTATGGGCAGCACAGCCTAGATTTGGTTAGAAATAACGTTGTAATCAATTTGTAACACCTTTGAAACCTCTGCTGCAGCTGAAAATTTGAGTGCTGCTGTTTACGCTCAGCCGGATTTTTCACATGTGCACCGCTACTTTTCGATCCCTGTGGCATATATTTGACTGAAAATCCCCGAAAATAGGTTTTATATGATTTTATGTTTCAGTGAAAAAGGCCAAAAAGCCAAAAAGCCGTTTTGGCCGGCACTTTGAATTCTTCAAGGCCAAACGATGTCAATGACGGTCAAATTTGGTGTTTTTGGCCGGAAAAGGGCCAAACTGGCAACCCTGGATTTTGGTGCCACCCCTGGCAGGGACGGTTTATTCATACCGTGCACGACATGAGGTCAGAATAAAATGCACCGAGTTCAGACATGCAGACATTACAAGCAAAATCCAAGCAAAAACAACATACATACGGGACTGACGGACAAACACACATACAGACATTTAGCGAGAAGAACCTCCATTGAATTGAAACGCGCTTCCTACTAAGGGGACTTGTAAGATCTTCATCTGTGTTGTTTACAGAATTAATATTATTTTTACTTCACAGATTTCCAAAAATCGTGTTTATCTCATTATCAGAGATTATATGATTTGGTGTATACTGTCAGAAAAGTAAAACCCGGTTTTTTGCTATATACATATCTGCATGAGGCAAAGTACTTTAAAATCAAATATATTGAGAATCACCGTAGACATGCAGCGTCATACACGTAGATCTTTTCAAAACGTGCACATCGACAGACTGTATATTATTATTGCACGAGTAATATATTTCCGCATGGCTCGTGTCGCATTTAATATTTCTCCTAATTTGTAACCAACATGGATTAGATATTAGTAATTACGTTTCCATCCATAATGCATAGTTCGCTTCCGAGAAGATGGCGAGAGCTGTTCGAGCTATATAGCTGCCGTTATGTTTCCTTCAACCTTGTCTGTCTTCGATGAGCTTGGCGTAGGCGTAACAGTAGGATATGGCATAGCATTCATACCATGTAGCTTATGGAAGGACATTATGCGAGGATAGCAGAGTGCAAATACCATAAGCCAGTCAGTTGTTCTCGTGCATGCAAAATCAAACCTTGCATTGTAAATGACATTTTTTTTGTCTGTGCATTATGAAACTCCCGGATCTTATCTTAAAGGGAAACGGCATGGTTAGAAGCAGTCTTCATGGGGATATATAACTCTTCTTGAATGAATTACATTCTTCTAAGTTTTTGTTATGAACTTGTTGTGTTCAACTGTTTACGCTGTTTTAAAGGCAGGGAATCTCATTTGTACCCTCCCGCTGAACAGAAAAAAAATCATGTCCTTAGGCTACTAGTGACGGAAATATGTCTCTGAAATCTGAGGGTCAGTAATTACCTAGAATTTGAAAAACGTGCAAATAACTAAAAAGGCCGTTTAGTGTATGCTCTATGCAAGGATTTTTTGTCACTAGAGACAACAATTCAAATTAAAGTCTAACGGTCAATATAATTGCGCTATAACTGAGTTTCTAGCTCCCATACTTTGCTAAAGGTTCTTTGATGGTATTTTCTTCTATACATCAGTGTATTTACACAATGCCTGACAATGTCAGTTTTTAGGCGGGCAAAAGAGACGCTCTGACTTTAAACAGTTGTCATCAGTATTCGCTCTGACAGTCAAATTTATTGTACGGCTTGGTTTGGGTTCAATGTTATCAGGGTCGTACATTTAATTTAATTGAGCATTATAATCACGCTTGTTTCCCTCAAATAAACAAGTCTTTAGATAAATCCTTTCAGCCTGGACATACACAATGGTTAGTGTTCTTTATTATCGTTAGTAGTAGTAGTAGTAGTAGTAGTAGTAGTAGTAGTATGTGTAAAATTAAGTAAAGAGGAGCTCCGAACCAGCGCAGCTGCATATATACCCATAGTAGCTGCGCTATATGAATTCATGTTTATTGTTATCGTGTTTATTATTTATTTATAGACTGTTGTAGTTTCCACCTATTCGTGCTTTGAGACTTTTTCAAGTGCTTCCAATCTCTCATTACTTTTAAAAAATTCTTGAATCCGGATGTTGCTGCTGATCAAGATATCGAATTATACGTCAAGTGGTAGTCACGAATGCCAGAAAATCATCAATAGCTACAAGTCTATCGATTTGACGAAATAAGAAATTACGGATTCAATTCGTAGGAATAATTTCACGATCATATTTATTTGATTTGGGTTTGCATTCACCGCCATTATCAAACAAAAATATTTCGAATCATTTTATCACCAAACGATTTACAACTGGTAGAATTCATATATTAAACTTACCTTTAAACCCCAAAACAAATGAATATGTTACCAAAGTGACAAATTTCTACCTGCCAAATATAAATTAACAAGTATGTTGTTTTCATCATACAACAACTGGCATTCGTTAGATTACGTTCAAGCTCTTGAAAGAATGATATCGACTGAACTTTACATATGCAGCAAAAAGAAATCATGCTAAATTCATTTAATAGAGGATGTGTATACCCGGTGGAATTATTCGTTTTGTTAACACGATCCTGAACTCTTTAATGACTCACCCTCCCATTTTTAACGTGGGTTTGGCTGGTTAATTTTAGAGACACTACAGCCATATCATACAGTCAAGTTCCCTTCCTCCCCGCCCACCCTTCTAATTCTAAGGCCTGTGGCCCAAGTCTTCACACAATTAAACGACACGGCTGTCACATGTAGCTTCCTGTACTACACACGGAAAGCATTTCAGTGTGCCTCAGAAAACAGTCAATTCACCGCTTCTGGGATCGGATGTGTCATTCCAATTCCCTTGTACGCGATTGGTTGCTCCTGTTGAAATACAGCCGAAATTGAATCAATAAATGAGACGAGGTCTTCGCTTGGTTGGTCGATAGACAAATGGGCGACGAATGAAGACAGATATTAAGAGAAACGACACCCCTTTAATTTTGTTTGCGCTTAAGACAAGGAATGGCCTCATGCTCATTCCGCTGCTAATTTCTTTTACATTATAAGTTGCGAAATAAGTAACCATCTAAAGAAAAATGGTGTATTGTAAAGACTTCATAATATAGATAGGCCTAACTCCTTTAAAAAAAATCGACCAATCTGAGGTCCGAAAAACTCGGAGAGCACTGAGTCCACAGCTTGATAATTATCTTAACCCTCCGAATTAATATATTACAGGACGTGCGGTCATTTCGTTTATTGTATGCAATTGACTGGCATATATAATTTGGTTTACGTAGAAAATTTATTGGCGTGTGGTTTCAGTTTACAAGAATGTTACCTTTTATGATGGCAAGACGTTGCAATGACAATCGGAGGTCCGAAAAACTCGAGGAGCATTGAGTCCGCAGCTTGATAATTATCTTACCCTCCATAACATTACATAACTTGCAGTAATGTCGTTATTGCAGTAGCAATGAACGGCATATATGATTTGGTTTACGTAGAAAATTTTATTGCATGTTGGTTCCGTTTACAAGATGATGTTACCCTTTTCATGATGATAGACGTTGCACGTAGTTATGCAGTGACAATGGCGTGGCGTATAGAATT
>JZLH01S0063399.1:101627-113034 GCA_001188425.1 Eucidaris tribuloides | reverse complement strand
TTATAGACTGTTGTAAGTTTCCACCTATTCGGTTCTTGAGACTTTTTCAAGTGCTTCCAATCATCTCATTACTTTTTAACAAATTCTTGAATCCTGGGATGTGCTGCTGATCAAGTATCGAATTATACGTCAAGTGGTAGTCACGAATGCCAGAAAAATCATCAATAGCTACAAGTCTATCGATTTGACGAAATAAAGAATTACGGATTCAATTCGTAGGAATAATTTCACGATCATATTTATTTGATTTGGGTTTGCATTTCACCGCCATTATCAAAACAAAAAATATTTCGAAATCATTTTATCACCAAACGAATTTACAACTGGTAGAATTCATATATAAACTTACCTTTAAACCCAAACAAATGAATATGTTACCAAAGTGACAAATTTCTACCTGCCAAATTATAAAATTAACAAGTATGTTGTTTTCATCATACAACAACTGGCATTCGTTAGATTACGTTCAAGCTCCTTGAAAGAATGATATCGACTGAACTTTACATATGCAGCAAAAAGAAATCATGCTAAATTCATTTAATAGAGGATGGTATACCGGTGGAATTATTCGTTTTGTTAACACGATCCTGAACTCTTTAATGACTCATCCCTCCCATTTTTAACGTGGGTTTGGCTGGTTAATTTTAGAGACACTACAGCCATATCATACAGTCAAGATTCCCTTCCTCCCCGCCCCACCCCTTCTAATTCTAAGGCCTGTGGCCCAAGTCTTCACACAATTAAACGACACGGCTGTCACATGTAGCTTCCTGTACTACACACGGAAAGCATTTCAGTGTGCCTCAGAAAACAGTCAATTCACCGCTTCTGGGATCGGATGTGTCATTCCATTCCCTTGTACGCGATTGGTTGCTCTGTTGAAATACAGCCGAAATTGAATCAATAAATGAAGACGAGGTCTTCGCTGGTTGGTCGATCAGACAAAATGGCGACGAATGAAGACAGATAATTAAAGAGAAACGACACCCCTTTAATTTTTGTTTGCCTTAAGACAAGGAATGGCCTCATGCTCATTCCGCTGCTAATTTCTTTTACATTTAATAAGTTGCGAAATAAGTAACCATCTAAAGAAAAATGGTAGTATTGTAAAGACTTCATAATATAGATAGGCCTAACTCCTTTAAAAAAAATCGACCAATCTGAGGTCCGAAAAACTCGAGGAGCCTGGTCCACGTTGTAATTTCTTAACCCTCCGAATTAATATATTACAGGACGTGCGGTCATTTCGTTATTGTAATGGCAATGACTGGCATAATAATTTGGTTTACGTAGAAATTTTATTGCGTGTTGGTTCAGTTTACAAAGATAATGTTACCTTTTTATGATGGCAAGACTTGCAATGACAATCGGAGGTCCGAAAAACTCGAGGAGCATTGAGTCCGCAGCTTGATAATTATCTTAACCCTCCAATACATTACATAACTTGCAGTAATGTCGTTATTGCAGTAGCAATGAACGGCATATATAATTTGGTTTACGTAGAAAATTTTATTGCATGTTGGTTCGTTTACAAGATGATGTTACCCTTTTTCATGATGATAGACGTTGCACGTAGTTATTGCAGTGACAATGGGTGGCGTATAAGATTTGTACATATATCTGTACATATTATCTGGCCCGCGACCCCTTGCAAAACATCAGGTCCTGTACGTATAGGAGATTAGGGCCATCAGCCGTGTATTTTACATTTTATTCTATACTGAATTTTATTTGTATATGTTTTTAAATGACGGAAAATAAATACAATCATACATAATATACATGTATATTGCAAAATCATTGCGTGTTGGTTCCGTTTAAAAAAAATAAGTTTTTAAACTTTTTATGAATAATTGTAACCATCGTGTTCTTTCTTCTCAATCACTCTTTCTTCCTTTCTTTCTTCATTCCTCTCTTTCTTTTCCTTTCTTTCTTTTTTGCCCTTTCAGTTTTTATTTTCTTCCTCTCAGTATTTCAGATCGCCCACAAGAGAATTCGAAATACCATCATCTCAGCCAAAATGTGTAGTTCCTTACAGATCATCGGTATTTACTGACATCATCTTCCAATCTTACATGAACCCGGTCAATCCATAATTTGACAACTCAATAATCAAATACTCACTATACAAATCATATACTACGACAAACTCTCCGAGTTTTAGTAGTTGTTACTTTTTTTCGAAACAAAACGAAAAATATTTACTGCTATGGCAAAAACTCTATGTACTCCTTAATTAGGGCTTGTACGCACAGCCAATGGGCACTCAATCCATCGTGAAGAGAGGTGAAGTAACGCAATGAGTTGGTCGCCTCTGGGAAAATGCTACTTTTAGTGTTATATATATATGCAACGATTCGTCCTCGTAATCTACCAGTTTGCTCCAGGAGGTGTATGAAGGGCAAAAATGGGGCGAGATGCAGTTGACTTACACTCTAAATTACAGGGATTTAAAATAAATCCTGATCGGCTGTGAATAGGGAACAGTCAATTTTTGGATTTAGATTTAAATCTTAACGATTTATATTTAATTCAAAAATACTTAAAATTTAAATCTTAAAGATTTAAATCCAAATCCAAAAATCAACTGGTCACTATTTACAGCCGATCAGGATTTATTTTAAATCCTTGTAATTTAGATTGTATTTGTAGAACCACAATCCACATAATACACTGTAAACACTGTGTTACGCGAGTAAACGCTTTCCTAAACACATTTCTCCTATCACTTTGTAAACTAGTCATGTTGAGAGGCGAAACGTCGGCTGTCAAATTACTACACATCGGTGTCCAATAAACGCCAAGTGTCAATAATCTAAACATAGTGCATTTCCTAAACACATCTTTGTTAACACTTTCTAAACACTAATGTTTAATCGCTACAATTTAACAACCAAGCCTGTAAATATTTATCTGAAAAATCATAGAAGTGTTCATGGTGATCATTCAGACATTGTATTGTCAATGTTCCTCAATAATCATCTATTTTCCGCACTCATTGTACAAGATAAAATTCAAACTCGACTCAATAACAATTCCAACACAAACGATTGGAGAAAATTATGCTCATTCCAGCACCAACTTTATATCAGAAATGTATACCCAGTGCCTGATGTCTACATACAGACTCCTTTAATATTTGTCCAAGCCCAGTCGCTCCCATCGTAATTCACATAGATGGAAAGTAAACATGTAAATACCTCCAAGCTCGCTGACAAGCGGATATGCTTTCTCATGGGGAATTGAAGATAGAGGGCGCGAGGAGGAGGAGGCGCGCGTGAGGGAGGGGAAACCGTACAGCTCGCCGTTACCCCGCGCCCCTAGCAGGTCTATTACTGACACCGATACCGCAATCAGGACTCACCGGCAGTAGCCGGGCAAGGGAGCGGAGGAAATTGGAAAAGAAATAGAAGCTAAAATCGAAGGAAACGCTTCACTTTCGAATACAAATGCGAATGCTATAAACGAAAATCACTCACGAGTCATGACCTACAAATATAGAATACCGTAATACCAGTATTACCTTTCCCTCGAGTAGTTTAGACGTCTCCCCAGTCGCTTTTTCATATAACCATCAAATCTACTGTGAATTGCACTTTTTGTTAATTTTGCCTTTTCTATTACAATTTCATAAACGGGTTGCGTGACATCATGTTATCCAGGTTAATGCGTGTGCATAACAGGTACATTTTATTTATGTGTCCATGACAGTTGAATTAATTGCGTTTCCCATAAGCAGTTACGATTTACATGTACTTTGCATGTGCAGTGGTAACATTGTCTGCCAGGTTAAGTACTATCACTGTAGTTTAGGTATGACACTTGTAAAATACGTTGAAATAGCTCATCTAATTTACATCTTTTGTAAAGTAATTTCATATCTACATACGACAGCAAGAGTAAAATTCAAATTATTTGATTTACATAATCCTCCACGTGCAATCCGGGAAGAGATTATGTCCTAAATGGTAACAATATGATTCGGAGAAATCAAAATGCCTCATGAATCAAATGAGTTGTTGAAGTACTATTTTCTAGCAATTGATCAGCGATTTGCTAGAGTGCATATTCAAGTTGGATGTTTTTATCTTCAAATTTGTTTAATTTATGAGAAACAAATATTCATTTACAACGCAGTATTGAATTGAAATGTAACCCTGAGAGAAATTGATCTCATAGAAAGCTACACAACAAATTTGAATGTCACAGTATTTTTGGAGAATATATACCGTACAACAAAGAGGAAATGTTTGATGTTAATTTTTACAGCAGAAAACATTAAACAGTATCCTTAAGTCTGATATCATTGTGTCCTAAATTGAGGGCTACTTCCAATCTTGCCTTTAAGAAACGACTGGATACACGTCTACACAGTCTCCAGTAGACTTCAGTATGACTTAATACAAAATAATGAATCGGCCGAGTGGGCCTCCGGATCCTCTCTAGCCGATACAACGACGACGACAGGCGGAATTAGATGGCCCATATCTGTTCGTCGTTTGGTGCCCCGAATTTCACAATTGACCAAATTGGCATCACTTAATTCCACATCTGGACCCCAAATGGTGCTTGGTAAATGACCTTTCACACGACGAATCCAGATTCAAGATTTATGTTCGCTCGAGTGGGCATTATCCGTTTCTAAAATTTTGGAAGATTTCAGAAATCGGAAGCTCTATCCTATATTCCTAACTATACAAAGTTAATCGCCAATGTATTGGCTTACACCTTCCTCTCAGATAATCAAAATATGCCTTCCTTAATAAGTCACGTATGATGGCATATTATAATTAGATCGGATCTCTCCTCGCATAATTGGACCAAAAAATGCCATGGTTAATTTACGTCCTGTCGGAATAAGCTTTATATTTTTAGGAAAGTAATTTTTCGTTTCTATAACTTTTGCATCTGCCCTCGAGACCCTGACAATTTGAAACTATGTTCATCAGTGAGAACATCATTCCGTCCTTGCACAGAATTCCATGTATAATTCAGCTATTAAAGCGTCACCACGAATTACGATGACCGAAGAAGCAATATGTACCGAGTTTGACGATAATTTGGCAAATATTGAATATCTTTTCACGCAGTCCACTCTTTCCAGAAATTACCATAGTCCTAAATTGTAGTTCAGGGGCGTCGATCCATCTTTCGGATGGGGGGGGAGGGGGGCAAAATGAAACAAAAAATCACAAAATTTCGGCGCACTTTGCACGCCAAATTGCACCACAGAACTTTGTGCGGAAAAAGTTTAAAATTGTGTATGTTTAAAGCCCAAGTTTAATTTTGGGGATTTTTTTTATTTGAAAGCTTTATGCCCAAAAGTCATAACATTGCAATAATAGATTCTGAATGTCTTTAGTTTTTTTTTTATTAATTAATGAAAAATCTCGGGGGGACCCCCGAGATTTTCGACTATATTTTACATTATAGCATCCAAAGGGTTAATAAGGCGTTCAGGTTATATAAGTTATACCTCATCTGAAAGGGCAGACTCTGCTCTTTCAGATGATAAAATAAAATTTAAAAAATCCCCAAAACTAAACTTTGACTTTAATAGTATTTTTAAGTTTAATGGTTTTGTAGTGCTTTCCAATGCTTTTTAAACGTATCCTTGCATGGCATATTATAAATTTTTCAAGTGGTCAAAATTATGGGGGGGAAGGTCGATTTGTCCCCCCCCCCATAATTTCGACCACTTGAAAAATATCAATTTCGAAACGATCTTTTACCTTCTTCATGGTGTAGAGTTTTGCAACACAATGGTAAACTGGAACTAAAACCGTCGTTTTTGGCACATTTTTGCCATTGTAAAAAATCTACAAGCTTTATATAATTTTGAAACGAGATTTATTATAATCAAAGGTTTCTCTTTAAGGCTTGATCAAAATATGTGACCAAAGTCAATGTTATGACACGGGGAATTGATTCTAAAGACTTCCTTTTTGGTAAAAAATCTCGTGGAAGATCCCCGTTTTCCTCAGTTTTTTTTTTTTACTTTGCCGCTTCATAAAATGAAAGTGTGCCATCTATAAATATATTGAAGATGAGTATGTGTAGTGGGAAGTCTGAGGATTCTTTATCAAGATAAGGCATTATGCGTTCGCGTGTGAATGTAAACAATAGACTGCGTTGACGACTATACTGTGCTCAGCTGGTATCTGGATAACTCGTGTGTTGTTCTCGGAATGTCTTGTATTTCCAGCATTTGTAAATAAGTTTAAATTCACTGATTTTTGATAAATTTTGCATGAGTCGATAAATTATTTATTCTAGAACATTTTTGTAAAGTTTAAATGTTTTGTAAAACTTCGAAAATCATGTGAGAATTTCCTATACTCATGTTACGGTGAATCTTAGTTCAGCATGCATGGCATGTTGGTGTGGTAAAGGATTCATCCATTATTCTTTATAGGTGTGTTCGGCGACTGTGGCAAGCTTTAATGGTGATAAGTATGTTCTACATGCAGCTACCTTGTCGTAATAATTACTGTTTTATAAATTAAATTTGACATTTTGCTGTTGTATTGCATTATTTTGAAGAACTCTTGACTTGAGTCTGGAATAATGTAATCTACAAATCGTGACAATAGAATTGCAGCGCACGTTCATGACATGTATTATGAACACCGCTATCATTTTATGTAGCAGTCCGTCGCTTCCTCCTACACAGCACGGTGAGAGAGCAGTAATACATGGCCTGTGCGTAAAACCTCGTATTTGCTCTGCCAAAAGAGGAACATTTTTGTGCTAAACAAATTGATATGCCCCCATTATTTTCATTGGGGTGGCGACTGCCCCCTTGCCACCCCAGGATCGACGCCCCTGTTATACTTTAAGAAGACATCGCATTTAATCAGTCTAGTGATCAAGAACATTAGCAAGGTATGGAATGTCAGAGGTTTTAGTGTGTCTGTCTGTGTGTGCGCACGTGTGTGTATGTATATGGTGTCTTGTGTGTGTGTGTGTGTGTGTGTGTGTGTGTGTGTGTGTGTGTGTGTGTGTGTCGTGTGTGTGTGTATAGTGTGAGTGTGTGTGTGTCTGTGTGTGTGTGTGTGTGTGTGATGTGTTGTGTGTGTGTGTGTGTGTGTGTAGTGTGTGTGTGTGTGTGTGTGTGTGTGTGTGTGTGTGTGTGTGTGTGTGTGTGTGTGTGTGTGTGTGTGTGTGTGTGTGTGTGTGTGTGTGTGTGTGTGCGTGTTTGTGTGTGTGACTCAAGGAGGTAAAATGACTTACTCCTCACGTCATAAAACGTATTAAGTTATTCCGACTGAAATCAAAACATTTTAAGGGTTTGTTTACCCCCTTTTTATATCCACGTATATCGTTTATCACATCACTTCATTGCGCTTTACACTCAGCAGACTTTGAAGTGTTTCTATCCGTCACAGTCTCACAATATAAAGTGCTTGAAGCCGTCCATTTCCTCGCAGGGTCCTTTTGACAGTAATTGTGTTTTCGCTATATAGGTCATCGACTGTTTCTATTCAGGTCTAGTTGTCAATTAGAAACGAAATAAGGCCAACAGTTGTTATTTTTTATGTGTTGAGTGCGGGCGGCTTCGAAACTGTCATTAATAGGCAACATGAACCACATTGACATTTTAGATGATTGAATTAAAACGGTGAATGCTGCTGAGTTAAGATACACTGAGTAAAATTGTGTGGAGCGAAATGTCGTTACATTTCTTCGCTTCGGTTATGAAACTGTTACATCCTGAATTAAATGGGGACACTCCGATATTTAGAAATGAATTGTTTAATGTTTTAGCTAGTACAAGACCTGAATTTCAAAAATACTGTACATAATATGAATAATGTTGTCTTGACAATTATAGTACACGCCAAATTTCAATTAATTACGATGAGACCGTGACTTCACAAAGTTTAACGGTGTAGTTTCAACAATTCATACCTCTGAAAATTCTGTCGACAATTTTTTCTTGCTTTCTTAGTTTCTTACAAATAAAAGTAATTAAAGTCATTCGCTAGACAAGGAATTACACTTTGTTATTGCACACACACACACACACACACACACACACACACACACACACACACACACACACACACACACACACACACACACACACACACACACACACACACACACACACACACACACACACACACACACACACACACACACACACATACACACACACACACACATACAAACACATTTATACAAGAACGCAAGTATGGACCTCGAACTTATGTATGTAAAAGTAATTTCAGTATACATTGAGTATATGCCATCTTATGTTTCTTTTCAATCACTGCAAATGCACAGCATAAGAAATTGAGGTCGACCTACATGTATTGCACTGTACCTATGACTAAACTGTCGTAATCGAGAAGCGTTACGAAGCTATATAATTAGTACAATATATACCAGAAATATTTTGTCCATTCTGAAACGATTTGTTCGGAAATTGGTATACTATTCCTTCCAAATACATACATGCACAAGCTTTCTACTACACATGTAAAGTACATAAGGTCCACGAAACAGTTCGTTCCAATATATAAGCAAGAATTCACGATGACAGCAATGGTACTAAAAACAACGACGATAACAACAGCAATAATAACATTAATAATAATAATAAACAACAACACCAACAATAATAACAATAATTATTATGATTGTTATGATAATACTACTACTACTACTACTACTACTACTACTACTACTACTAATAATAATAATAATAATATAATATAATAATAATAATAACAATAATAATGATAATAGTAATTATAATAATAATAATAATAATAATAATAATAATAATAATTATAATAATAATAATGATAATAGTAATAATAATAATAATAATAATAATAATAATAATAATAATAGTAATAATAATAGTAATAATAGTAATAGTAGTAGCAGCAGTATTAGTAATAGTAGTAGTAATAATATAGTGATAATAATAGCAGTACTACTGTAATAATCATCATCGTCGTCATTGTCGTCGTCGTCATCATTATTATGAAAAGCACTCTCTGTTTAGCTAGAATAATCATTCAGCAATACCCTTATTTTTTAAACGAAGCGATAAGATAATTGAAGCATATTGACGCATAAAGAAGAGTATTCTCATCACGTATATTGTGGGATAGGACTTCACGGCGTGGTTCGTGTATGCACTGCAGACATGGAGCTGAATATTAAGAAGGACTTAAGAGGCTTTCTCTTCTATTGCACAAGACCTTAAAAGAAAACGCGGCTATGGATTTGCTTTTTAATTTCTACAGACATGTATCGTTAACATTAATTAAAGTCATGTAATACATAAGCTTGGCAATAGAAATTATTACTGTAATGTTCTAAATGAATCACCAAAACAATTCCATGAATTGAAGGAAAAAATAAATGTTGTAAAATAATTTCATATTTAGACTAAAAGCATTCAAGGACCCTCACTATCATCATTGTCGAACCATTATCCTTTATTAAATGCAAAATTCATGTCCACCCTTTTGCTGTGTTATACAATAGATACAGTAGATATTAATTGTCATTATATACGTACCAAGTTGTTGTTTTTTTAATAACTGCAATCTAGTCAAATTCCGATCAGTAAGATTTAGTTGTTGTTGTTTTTATTTTTGTTGTCGTTGTTGTTTTGATGGTTTAGATGATTTTACAGGGATATAATTATTGGTTACATCATACACTCCATGGTGTAAATAAAATAATCTCAAATCACCCTTTGCTCGCATACCTGTTGACGCGAATCTTGTCAGTTATCATTATTAATAATAGCCTATATAATCATCACTACCACTACCATTACTGCTGCTGGTACTACTACTACAACTACTATAACCAATAGGCCTACTACTACTACTACTACTACTACTACTACTACTACTGACAACTGTTACTACTACTACTACTACTACTACCACTACTACTACTACTACTACTACTACTACTACTACTACTACTACTACTACTACTACCACTACTACTACTTCTACTATTACTACTACTACCACTACTACTACTACTACTACTACTACTACTACTACTACTAGTAGTAGTAGTAGTATTACTACTACTACTAGAAGTAGTAGTAGTATACTACTAATACTATACAACTTCTACAACAAGCTTTACTACTACTGCTGCTGCTGCTACAACTACTGCTACATCTACTGCAGCAGTAGTAAATGTAGTAGTAGTAGTAGTAGTAGTAGTAGTAGTAGTAGTAGTTACAATAGTGGTAGGTGTATTAGTAGTAGTAAAAGTAGCAGTAATAGTACCACTTCTACTACTGCTATCACTATCACCACCACCACCACTACTACTCTTTATTGTTGTTGACGTTGTCCGGTGCACGGCCGCTAATAAGGTTGAGCTAAATTCGTTGTCTGTACCACTTTACTGCAATATGATACATGGATAAAACTAACAATAGCATGCGACTAGAAAAACCGTCGAAATAGTATAATGATAAATCATTAGTCAGACACTATAGACCACTACGAAAGCCGTAAAACATCAAACGTGACAGATCTTCGGCGAACCGACACGACTGTTTACGCACCAATCGACGCCAACACTAGTTTGACCTCACACAAATTAATTAATAAACGCTGCAACACGATATACCCATTAACGCATTAGTGTAAGGATTTTAGAGTAGTTTTATCCGAAACTGGATAAGTGTGTATGTTCTTTTCTTCCCCAGGCACCCGGCATGGAACGTCGTCAAAGCGCCGCAGATACACGAGCAGCCGTGTCACTTTTATGCGAGCGTGAGAGGCTAATGGATTTCTGCCATCTTTTTTCGTCCTTTTGGGAATACGATAGAACAGACTTGTAGACGCTAAGGCAGAAGCATTTTCTTATGATATATGATTGAGACTGACGGAATGTGAGTGTATGAAATCGGAAACAGATGTACAAACTAAACAATAAGTACGAAGTGTATGCTTTCAAAATTGTTGTAAGTGAACAACTTAGTTCATCGGCCAGGTCCACAAAGAGCGAGAGTGATGATAAGGTTGTAATGTCTAGAATGCGTACGTGTTTAACGTCCCATGTACTTAGAGTAAAACTTTACCAGGTACAACACACACACACACACACACACACACACACACACACACACACACACACACACACACACACACACACACACACACACACACACACACACACACACACACACACACACACACACACACACACACACACACACACACACACACACACACACACACACACACACACACACGCACACACACACACACCACACCACACACACACACACACACACACACACACACACACACACACACACACACACACACACACACACACACACACACACACACACACACACACACACACACACACACACACACACACACACACACACACACACACA
>JZLH01S0063399.1:8931-36556 GCA_001188425.1 Eucidaris tribuloides | reverse complement strand
TTTTGCTTCTGATTTTTCGCTCGGCCGCGCCGCTTAGTGGCGCAGACGGGCCAGAGCATTGCCTTTTCAGCCCGGCTCGCCAACGGCGTGCCGGAACTTCGCCGCTTTGTAGTTCCGGAGCACAGCATTTTGAGGTTTTCTGAAGCCTTAGATCCAGTTCCAGAGACCCCCATTTTTCGCTCAAGCCCGTTCCAGAGCCCCCGATTTTCGATTTTGGTGCGGCACATAGGTATCACTTTGTAAGTCGAGTGCCCCCGCGCCCCTCCGGGTGATAGTATAATCACTTTACTTTCATTTGGTATATTGGTCATTCACATTCAATGTCTGATGAGCAATCAGTTTTGGAAAGCATGTTAAAATTACTTTTGAAAAGTTTTGAGTTGGTAGCATGCATGCACAACTTGTTTCTTTGTTGTGAATCCTCTTGACCAATGTCATGCTGCACAAAATCCACCACCTTGGATAAAGTTCGACATGTTTTGCAAAATTGATTTCGCTATTACGGGATATTTTTTTCCAATTTTGAGAAATTTGGGGTTGTATCTGAGTTTTTACATATGTTTTTCTTTTTTACTCATAGTGTATAATGCCTCACTGCAAACAGAACTCTTATAAAAATGAACAATCTCAAACAATGGGAATACCATGGTAGTATCATGGTATTGACCAAAATACCATGGTATATTGGTCAAAACCATGGTATTACCATGGCTCATTTTTGTAAGGGAAAGCATATTTGCACATGACAGAAAAATGCGTGCACAATACACTCTGCAATCACCCCTTGGTGCACCCCAATCCTAAGTAGTCAAGCATTTTAAAACCTGGACAAAAATTTCATTGTGACTCACTGCTTACGTCAACCAGGGTTGTGAATGACCACACATAAAAAGAACTGAAAAAATAATGAAATTGCAAAAGCTCGTATATTTTTGTACAGAGGAAATTCACAAAAAGCTGAAAATAAGCTGAAAATCCCCCCGCCCCCCCCCCCCCCCCCAAAAAAACTGAAATTAGTTTTAAAGCTGTGCACTCACACCCTTGGTCAACAGCAGCTATAATACAGTACCTATGGAAAGAGTAATCAACACCACATCATTTTCAGACCCTGTCTTTTACATCACCACTTACAAGGGATTGTGCCTGCTAACTCCATCCTACTCAAGTTATAGAATTGAGAAAGAAGTTACTGTCACAGAAGCAAGTCTGCTCAAACATACATGTATGCTTAAAATCAAGCATCAAAATATTCCCCATCCTGTTCTAATTTGATGATAAAAATCAGCAAAATTATTGGTTAACCGTCCCATTTGTGGCTAGAACAAATTCTACTTAAGAATATTTAGTTTACATTTGTACTGTTAGCTGTAAATTTCATTTTGAAAGAATTCTGCATTTCTGTTGAATATTTTATATCACTCTCTTAAAATTTTGATATTTCAGTTAAAACCAATTTGCACGACATACACAAACTGCAAAATGTGTTTACTGCAATCTTACATTAAGCTTACACCTTTTAACCTGTCAATCACTACACACAAAGATACACAACATAAATGGATACCTTTTTTGGGGTGATTTTGTCATGTTCTCAATGGTACACTGCTAGTATGTGCATGTGTGTATATGATGACTGCAAATCAAAGCCAAAACAAGCATATTACATAACATCCATCCAGATACCCTCATGAAAGTGGGCACAACTTTAGACTATAGTCAACATTTTGTTACATTTACAATGCTACCCAGAGCAGTTACTATTTTTGATATTTTAGGTGACATAGTAATAAAGTGAGAATTTACAGCCCACTCTATCTTCTTTTGGATTTTTGTCATTCATATGTACCTGTTAAATGTCAGAATTGTACCTGCCTTATTTCCAGGCAGGCTATTTGAAATGAAGAAAATCTACTCATCTGATATCCATGGTAAGACTTTGTCAATGATGTTATGCTTCTTGTATAATACCCCCAAAACATTCACAAATGAAGTATACTTCTGGATTAGTCTAGAACAGTTATTAACAGTGATGTCTAGAGGTGCACTTCATCTACCAGTGTTGTGTCTCAGATATGCATACACCTACATATTATATTTGTCATCACAATAACTCAGAAGCATCAGTGTGTAAACACATGTTGGTAAAACTAATATTTCTAATTATTGCACTTTCATACTCATCAAGGTAAGATAAGATATGTCAATAAAATAAATGAACTCACATCAAATGAAATCACTCTATAGAATTCAATTTCGCAATAGATAAAATGGCTAAATGCAGTGTATGATGAAGAGAATATACCAACATATACAACTAAAACGAGTATGAATTTACATATACAATTTGTTAAGGAATAAAACACATATAATTACATATAATTTCAAAGGATCATGAAAGAGAAATTGACACAACTGCTTTGATGATTTTGTTTGGTTGTACGGCAGAAGGACACTAGCATATGTTCCGAGCAGAATGGCCTTAACACTAAATTGTCTCTAATTTGAAAACCATTGGTTCTTTTTAAATGAAATCAAAGTAGTGTGATATTTTTTAGATCCTTCTGTCAGTCTGTTAAGTGCAAATATCAATTACGGCAATATTTCTCAAATTCGAGAAAATTCACTGTTAAGGCCCTTCTGTCGGGAACATATGCTAGGGCCCTTCTGCTGGACAACCAACGATTTGACAAGGTGATGACATGAGGCTAATGAACAAGTGCCCCTTCACACATACAATTAAAAAAAAAGAGAAGAAAAATGCTTCATTATGATATGAATTTATCAGTATAACATCTTAGTACTGCAGTGTATTAAAGCAACACCAATTTTGGTCCCCCCCCCCTTACCAGTACCATGCATCGTCAATGATCTAGAGATTTTCAACGCTAAAGCCAGATCCTGTGTTCTCCACCGGACGGGACTTGTGTAGTGATCCAAGAAAAAGACGAAGTGTACTAATTGCTTTTATTTGAGAAATTAACACCTTTGTGACTCAACATTTTCCATTTTAATATTATCTCCTTCTGATTTCTACTGAGTATATGCTGTTATGACGTAAAAATGTTTCACAAGCATGGTGGTTAAGCCCTTTACGAGAGGTTTAGCATGTAAACCATACACAAAACCATGTGACCATCTTTTCATGTGGCGAATCAAGTTTTCTTGTACCATAATTGCCAGCTTTGTGCTGTTAAAAAAATTTAAAATTGTGTAACAAGAAAGCATGCCACACAATGGAGGCTGGCTGCAGAACAAAAATGAATTTGGGTTCACAAACTTAATATGAGCACAATGAATCTGTTGTACTAATTTATAATCACCGACATACCAAATACTAATTAAGCAACATTAAGTACATTTTTGCCTGTTGAACGTAACTATTGTTTCATATCAAAGTCTTGTTCCTTTCAAAGCTGCATAATATACTGTTATGTGGCATGGTCCAAACATATTAGCTACAACGTTGTTGTAGTTGATAACAGACAATCAGTCATGAATATGCACTTATTTACATGAATTTGCGTAATTATTGAAATGCTTCAAGGTGATATGTCTACAGAGAGACTACAAATTTTCTTGATTTTTTTCTATAAATATGTTTAGTACTTGACTCGGTGCATAAGAATACTCTGGCTATAACACCATTTGGTTAATGTGCACATAAAAATTGCAAGTCACATTACTTTACACTGCTTCACAAGTATTTGTAAATGTGTGAAATTATTGTATCCTACATAAATAGTTTTGTTGCAACTATTACAATTAAAATGATACAGTCTGGTAAAATTATTATGCTGCTTATTCTTCTCTCCAACTGGCATCACTTAACACATGTCCAAATATTATTAATGTTTGAACAGACTTACAGTAAGGCAATCAGCCTATAAAATGCTGATATGAATGAAAGGTTTGCAGGAAAGAATTTACAATGCTGAGTTTTGCTGTTTATCTCTGTATTATTAAATTAATGAGAAATATACTAATTATAGTTATCCATAAAATAATCTTAACAAACTGCGTGTTTCCACAGAAAATCTGATAGACCCGGAATTTTGTAAACCCGAAATTAAATACCGCGCTAACGCAGACCCGGGTTGTTTCCACAGAAAGCGCATAATCGGTAAGTATCCGATTCTACGCATAAATGTAGTTGTGACCGGATGTCTGGAAAGTTGGCTTAGTGCATTGTGGGGAAAATAAACAACTATCATGGCGGGTGGTACGATGCATTCAATTGCGTTTTGGATGGCGATTTTGCAGTATAGTTTGGCACTGTCAGATGAAGCACCACAAAACATGAAAATTCGATCGAGCGTACGTATAATCAGATAATACTTCCGGGTCGTACCGCGAACTCACATCAGCTGTATCGGATTATTGAACCCGGGTTGTTTCCACAGCGCTGAAACGGGGAACTAACTCAGAAAGAACTACCTCAGGAAACGGTTACGATAATCAGATTTTTGTGGCTATCGGAATCTGAAAAATTCGATACTGGTGCGTTTCCACAGGCTAGTCTATTGGAAAGAATCCGATAGACCCGGAATTTTGGGTTCTGTAGAAACATGCCGAAAGAGCAAGAATTTATCAAATAAGCAGACAGGCAAATCCAGATTAATCAAGACAAGAGTTCTATACTTATATCCCGCTGTGTGCTTTTGATGGAAAACCATGTTAGAAACACACTTCCAGTAAAAACAGAAAAAATAAGAGAGTTGAAAGACAGTCCTTTTTTCCTGGTTTGTGTGTTTATCTTGGACGGCATTGTTGAATCTCATCATTAAATCGCCACTTATATGGACATTTTCAATGTTTGCATAATCACTCAAGTATAAAATGCGCCTGTACATTGAGAAGGAGAGAACAGCTGATTTGTTTTAGTTTTGGGGGGCCGGGGGGGGGGGGGGGGCTGGGTGCCTTTAAAGCCATTGGCTAACATTTACCACAGTTTAAAAAAATCTGTAGCTACATGATTCCCCATGCTACCAGTGTGTTTGATAAGGTCTAAAAATGAAGTCCTGAAAAAATTGTATTTCAAAATGATTATTTAGTGCTTTAAAAAAGTGAAAATTGTAGGTTGACCAGATTCACCTACTCATTTCCTCCCATAGACTTACTGTGTGTGGATCTAGGCTATTTTCTACTCGCCCCCGAGTATTAATTTTTTATTCATTCATATCTTGCCAGTGGCAGCATAAATTTCCAAACTTTTGTATTCTAGGGTGTTTATTTGGCCATATGAACACTACTATGTAGCTCAGATATCAAAGTTTGACAATTTTGTTGTAATTGAAGCTCCACAATGTTAGCCTATCACTTTAAAGTGATCCATTTTCTTGCATTCTAATACATATTGGTGGTAAATCAGTATTCAGGATATTCATTTAAATTAAAATTCAAAGAAAATTGCTTTTAACTGTTGAATACAATTAGTAACAATTTATATTTTCACAATTTGGGTTTAATAAGAATAGGAATGAAACAGACGTATCATACACCTACCAGTTTGTTTCAACTACTGATAAACAAGTCATTATGGATTTCTAGCTGGAGGGCATGTCTTGATGTATACATTACATTCATAAATTTAGTAATTTGTTTCTATTTAATATACAGAACAACAATGTATATGGATGGTGTTGCAATGATATATGAAAAGTTTTGCATTAAATTAATTCTATCTAATCTTGTTGGAAATAAGTACATTGTAATGCCAATTACTAATTCACATTAAATCAGAAACACTATCCAGCTACACAATATGCCCATTCAAATATAATACCCATAAATATGTGCATATATTAGCATAAATCTACATTAATTAGAATCAAGGTGAAGAAACTTTGGGCACGATACTATTATGACACACACACATAAATACAAAGACAGGCACTTTAGTACCCTTGTTCTACAATATTTCAAGGCTTGCTATCTCCTTCTATGTCCATGGGTTGTTTCCGCTACCAGTGCTTTCTATAGAATCTATAAACATAAACAAAAGCAAAATAAACAAATAAATGAATAAACAATTGCCTTCATTTACTCTTAATGTGTCACACAATTTTTAAACAGCTTCATGTTGAGCAGGTTTATGAGTGTAGTGTCCCCTTCAAACAGGAATAACTTTTTCATGTTCAAGGTGGAGAAAAAATTTGTGTAGAAGGGTTGTGGATCTGTGATAAAATGTCAAATTTGGAGAAAAATAGTCAATGTAAACCTGCAAGTTTAATGAGTAATTTCGTGAGAGCTATTCATCTACAAACGTGTAAGAACAAATAATATTATTGTCACAATTTTTAGTCTTATTGACAAGAGTTAAAGGTTAATGACATGATTGGGGGTATGTCCTCAACTTGGGGAAAAACTATTTTAGAATCAAGTAAACTATGCGAGGATTCTACTGTGAAAATTTTGTGTCAAAAGTTGACTTGTTTTAAAATGACGTCCATCCTATGCTTTGTAACAGACAAATATGTAGTGTAGCTTTCTATGGGGTTTAATTCTTACGAGCCTCAAGAGAATTAAACTGCTGGTCTGCTCATGCCTCTCTTTAAGTAAACAAACTCAAGACAAATCCTGCCAGCCAGGAGATCCACTCCAGCTAGTGTACATTTGGTTTATCTTTCAACCAGTATGGTAAGGCATTTTTCTGTTTCTCCCAATCATGTCACTAGGCTTTACTGCAAATCAATCCAGTTTCCTTGATACAGAAAACTTTCATTGGTCAAGGAACTGTTTATCAACCCTTTGAACACTGTTTGATTTTTCATAGAGTCTAGCCCAAGATATTTTGGGACACAAGTCTTCCGTATGTTAATACCAATTTTGAAGACTCTATTCAAAATCGAAAATTTAATGATACAGATAACTTTGTATGACTCGACACAGGTCACACCACACAAGTCAATTTATCACCTATGTCAAATATTTTTGACAGTCCCAATTTGCTTTGTGTTTTGTCAAGAGGAAGTTTTTCTTTTAAGTTGATTTTTTAACTCAAATTTCGCCTATGTGAACAAATTTTAGAGTCCCAATGGGACGAAAAATGTGTTAAATCATTCGCCTAGGTAGATGTGGCCACAACTGTAATCCTAAAATGTCTTGATGGATTGACCTTTTGATCTCTGCTTGTCAGCATGACCGTAAAGATGCCATGAATTTCCCATTCCCTCTCTGCCTGTCCCACTTACCCCCTATACATTGGTACAATCGGGATACTATTAGCTTCCCTTCATCTCTATCGTAAACTGTGTACAAAACTGTAACTCAAATTTTCTTTGAAGTCGACATGATTTGTTGGATCCCCAGTGATTCGACTTAGGCACAGTTTACTGTAGTTTGTTTTTAAATAGAATATTTACAAAATCATGATATTGTAAATTACTCACCTGCAACTATAGATGCCTTCTGACTTGCAGATGATCTTCGTAATGAAACTTCCGCTTCACTGAAAAGTTACCCAAAACAATATGTTATTCAGCAAATAAAGGAATAAATACTGATTTTCAGGATGGCTGCTAAATGTTAGCATCAATATAACTACTTGACCGTCAAGATAATTTTGTGTAAATCTCCACAACAGTTTACGAAAATGTGTCAAACACTACAGTTTTATTCTGAGGGTGTAAAATATATACAGTACATTCACTCATCATTTCTGAAACTGACCGCATATGTTTAAAGTTGGGATTGCTTGGCTTACATTTTATCCTTTTGTGCAACAGCAACAACACCACCAGCATTTTTGCATGTTTTGAGTTTCCATCATCGTCCTCCTCCTCATCATTAATTCACCAACACCTGTTTTCCATACATGCATACACGTAAATTGAAGTTTAGCAGTCTTTTGTGTAGAAAGTTCTACGCAAGACTCAGTGCTGAGCTCCTAAAATGTAGAGTTACCTAGAGTTGATACCATGTCTTATGCATGGATCAACAATGATACATAATTATCATAACAGGAGCAAAAATTCCACAGTACTAGAGTGAAACCTGTCTATAATGTCCACTCAAGGTAAATAAAAAATGTGGCCTTTATCGACAGGTGGCTGTTATAGACAGGTTCTTTAACACATGATTTGTCTCCTGAGGAATCATTTTAGTGGCCACTATACACAGGTTGGCTGCTATAGAGAGGTGGCCGCTAAGACAGGTTTGACTGTGTTATTTTTTTCCCCAGAAATACCAACAATCAAGAGTTGATATCCATTAGTCTCAGTCTGCTATTCCTGTTGATACTTTTATTAAAGGCCCACTGTCAAGGATCAACTCAAACACAGAAAGGATGACAACTAGTCTGGGAATACAGGCACATATTCAAACATGGACTGTTGCAATGCCATAGTCTACAGATTGTGGGAGGAAAACAAATGTTGTGTTTCTTCCACACAGTCATGGCTGTTTCCATTGCATTATGGGTGTCATTAGTGCATCCATTTTATGATTTTATTCAAAAGAGGGGATTTTTCATCCTGTCATGACAGTGGGCCTTTAACTGCTTGCAGCTTCTCCACTTTTCATAAAGTCGGAACAGATTTCTTACCTGAGTTCTCTGACTTCCCTTCTTGACTTTCTAACTGGTGTAGACTCCCTTGATGGGTGGTCACCTCCGACGTGAGAGATGCTACTGGCCGCTGAATGACCTCGGACCTGGCTGCCGGTACTAGATTGGACATCATCTAACAGGACATGGATATACCATACAGACTGTCAATCATTATTTCGTACACATGAATAAAAATTAAAGTATGTTCAAATCATACTCGTATAACTCTGTCACAACAAATCGCTAATCACACAGAATGTATTAAAGAGACTATATAACATTGTGGAAGCCCTATTTAAAAAATTGTCGAACTTTGCTATTAGACATATCTGACAGTGTTTGGATGGACACATAACAGTCTAGAACACAAAATTTAATAGACAGTTATGCTATCACTTGTAAAATAATGTACAAATAAAAATCGACATATGAATTATTCTCAGCTGATGAAAATTCTGCTACACAGCAGTCTTTGAAGGAAAACAGGAATGGTCGGACAATGATAGTTTTAAACTGCAATTTTTTTTTCAGGGCTTCATTTTTAGACCTTATCAGAGACACTGGTAGCCCATGGAATCATGTAGCTCAGATTTTTAAAACTGCAAACATTGTTTTACCATGCCTTTAACATATAGGAATCTAGAAGAAAAGAGAAAAAAAGTTGTTTTTTTAAATTTATGACATTTTGTGTTTGAAGTTACTCAGACATGGAGAGCCTATGTGCTTGCTATTGTGACTTTTTGTACTGGTGTATATGCAAATATTTCAGCCAGAAGGAACTTTCAAAATACTGATTTTACACGGACATGGGTTATGGTAAGTTGATCTGAGTTGACAATGCCAAGTTTACAGTTTAGCACTACAGCCCTCATATCAGTCCATCACAAGAATGATATAAATCTATCATTAAATGAACAGTACCCAGGAGGTTCAAGAAGTTTCTGTCCTTACCGTTTCCATTGCTCGCACCAGCACTAGAGTACACAAAATCCTTCAGTTTCTTCTTCAGGTCTCGACTCGTCTTCTTGTAGTAGTACAAATCCTTCTCCAATTCCTTGATCCGACTTTCTAGGCCTCTGTTGTGAAAAGATATCACACAAATATTTAAAAATTAATTTGATCTTAGATTAAATAATATTTTGCTCAATTATTAAAATGCCAAAGTGGCTAGCAATGAGATTGATTTATTCCCCTTGAGATTTCTTTTTATTTGGTTTGACTGCAATATTGTTTGGTCATTGCCTGTCCTATTAATATTTGTTATGACTCTTATCAATGATTTATAATTATGAAATATCAAATAAATATTGCCTTTCTACAGGTGCAACATAGCACTTAAAACATCCTGAGGGAGTTATATTTTTCTGAAGATATTATACTTTCATACATTTGCTCCCAAGACAATTGCATACAACAAAAACTAACCCAATCCCTCACCCTAACCCTATCCTAACCCTAACCCTATTCTAAACTGGAAACCCAATGGCAACCCTAATCCTGACTTTTTGTCTTCCAATGTACTGTCACAAGAGTAAATGTTGAGATACCATCATATGATGACATAAATGATACCCTGCTGTACAAAATAGAAATCCACCATTTTGTTGAATTATCTATTTCTTATTTCAGGTATCTAAACCATCTAAAAGTTATTTTATAGTGTGCTTTTCAATGTGGACAAATGCCTCTTGTCCTAAGTGGTTCCTTAAGTGGTCTTATACAATACTACATGCCTTAACTCATTGGAGACAAAGATCAAGATATCTCAGGCTGGAGTCTATGGAAAACATATGGCATACTCAAATCAAATCATCTCCTACGGGTTAAAAACAACTTCAACATCATTTTCATGTGACTTTTTTGCCACTTAACCCTAAAAAGGCTGGGGGGTGGGCAGAATCCGCCCCCCGCCCCTAGACGTTTCGCGCAAATGTCGCACGCGCGAAGCATGCCACCTGGCGTTTCATGACTTTATTCTCTCGATGTCGCGCATCTTTGAGACCAAATTTTTTGCCGACGTCGGGTACGACGTCCGAAGTAACGTAATATTTTTGTAGTTGCATGTCCACACACCAAAATCGCTCAAAACGTGATTTTGTGTAACATTTCCAATACAATGTGTTTTCACCAAAATCATAAATTATGATTATTTTTTACATTTAATTGGTTGAATAATTAATTTGTGCTGTTTATGACCGCAAACAGTGTCCCGGACAAATTTATCCGAAACACATATGAAACACAAAAGGGTTGAAAAAACAAAGAATAGAACATAGAGAATTTGAAAAAACAATAAATCATAGGAAATCAATTTTGATTCCGGACTTTTTACAAGTAAACTTGCTAAGAATGCTAAAAAGAGTGTCCAGACCCAAAAATTAGCATTTTTGGAGCTTTAATTAGTGATTTACAGCTTAATTATGATTTTATGCATAAATTAGCATAATTAATTAATATGAAATTAATTCCGGGTAATTAACTATACAGTCTTGTAGATTACGTGATGGGTAACGTGCGTGCCGATTTTCGGCCCGATCGCGCGATCGACGGCCGAGATCTCAGGGGGGGCGGAATCAGCCCCCCCCCCCCCCCGATATAGCATAGCCAAAAAAGCCCAGCCTGATTCGGGTTAATGTCTACATGTTGAGCACCAATGTAACACCATCACCATAACTGTACAAATTTACTTCTAATGGACACAAGAGGGCACTACACAATGTGGTACCCCAGTGTACTACGTGGTCCTTCATGTAACATACCTTGACATGCTATCACCACTACTACTGCTCTCTCCACCATCTTTCTGTAATTCTCTCATAAGTGTTTGGACTTTTTTCTCATATTCCTTCTGCTGTTCCACTAGACGTCTGTCCATCTCCATCCCCGCACTCCGGAGGGAGCCCTCTAACATTCGGACGACGCGGGCCTGCTCGTCGACCTTGACCTTTTGATCATCAAGAGGTGGAAAATATAGTTGTGCGTCAACAGTTGTATCCAAGACCACAGGTACCACAGGTTCCACGACTGAGGCCACCCCAAAACACAATCGTTTTGTACACATGACTTGGGCCGAGACCAACACCAAGACCACCAGAAATTATTATTATCTACATATGACGTCTTCAAGATTTTTTTTTTTGGGGGGGGGGCTGCCCCTAGGTCTATGGGGGTCCAGGTGTACTGTTTGAGGAACATTTAATCCACTTCCCCTGTGGATTATTCCTACCAAGTTTGGGCTAAAATCCATCAATGTGCTCTAAATAAGAAGATGCAAATGTAAATTATCCCCATGATGCATGACACTTTACCCCTTGCATGCGAATGTTGCAATTTTGCACATTCATACAATTAAATTCAGCAATTGTAATAATTAGTTTTCTCCGCTATGTTTGTACTGGAAAAGCTAACAAATGGCAATAGTGCTTAAGCTACATCTATAGAAAAATTACCAGTTATCAATGCTGAATAAGGAAAGCAAGATTTACAGAAAATATCAAAATAACTATCGCCATTATTATCCCCTCAGAATTAATTCAGTGTGCAAAGAGTTAATGAACAAAGGACAAAAGCCAAGCGCAGTAGGTAACTGAAACCCTTTTTACCTCTAATTCACTCATTTCCAATTCTTTACGTCTATCAGCTTCTCTGAGGTCAATGACCTTTTCAAAGTACTTGGCAAGAAGACTGCGGGTCTCCGCTGGGGCAAGACTGTTAAGACGACCAACGAGGATGGCTTCACTCTGTGAAAAAAATATGATGATGGAACTGTTAGTTGAGGGTTTTGGAGTAAAGATGTCTGAAGATGTTAAAAATACAAGGACCAGTCAGTGTACTTCTTATTACTGTAATATGTTATCATGATGGTTTCAAGAGCTTCTATCATCATAATGATCTTTATCATCATCATCATCATCATCATCATCAACATAATTATCATTATCATCATTCCCATCACAATTATCATCACCACCATCACCATCACCACCAACACTATTCTCACCTCCATCATCATCACCATCCCCATTCATCATCATCACCATCATCACCATCAACACAACCACCATCACCATCACCATCACCATTATTTTCACCATCATCATCAGTATTATCCTCAGTATTATCATCATCATCGCCATCACAATTATCACCACCACCATCGCCATCATCATCACCATCATCGATATCAGTATCACCATCATCACCATCACCATCACCATCACCATTACCATCACCATCACCATCCCCACCATCACCATCATCATCATTATCATTACCCACATCAGTATCACCATTATCTTTATCATCATTGTCAACATCACTATCACCATCACCACCATTACCATCACCATTATCATTACCACAGTCGTCTTCATCATCTTCATCATCATCATCGTCACAGCATTTTTTGTTTTAACCCATTGGAGACTAAGTACGGGTTAACTCGTGTTGGGGTTTATGGAAAATGCATGTTACAGTGAAATCAAATCATCTCCAACGGGTTAATCTTCCTGCCTTTCATAATGGTCTTGGTTGACCAAAGGCTAGGCCCATCACCGAAAACTGTGGTTGGCATCAGGAAGGGCATCCACTAAATCTGGCCACCTCCATAATGGAGACAAAATTGGATTTACAAATCTGGACTACCTACTCCCTATTGGTTCAATTATTACAGTCAGCATCATCAACACACTTTGCGCACTACTACTTCGGAGATCATCTTTCTTACCCGAGTCAAGTCATTCCTCCTCAATTCTTTCTGTCTGCTGACAATGACATCATTCTTGTATTCAATGGCTGCATCTAAGGCCTCCACTCCCTCATCTAATTCTATCAACCTGGCAATACATAAAATCAATCGTATACAAAACTCAGTGTTGTATCCAAGACCATAGGTTCTGAGACCGAGACTGAGGCCACTAGATATTGGCCTCAGGGCCAGCCTCAGACTGACAAAACTACTTAAAGAAGTGACTGCACAAAAACATTCTGAAATGCTGACAGATATATTGATGTCATCATCATCATTTGAAGTCCAATTTGCCACTTTGTGGGGGTGGACCCCTCATTTCTTTGATGGCTGTTCTCCAAACTTTTCAGTCATGTGCGTCTACCTGGGTGAGACCAGATGCTCTTTTTACTTGTTCTTTTGTGTCCTTCCAAGTTTTGTGAGATCTGCCATGGAGTTTTGAGCCAGAAACATGTGAATTCATAACCTTCCGTGACCAATAAAATTTCTTCAGGTTTTTTGACTGAGTTTAAATATGTGACTTACAAAAGATCTTCAACAAAGCCATTGCAACTTGTAAAACATCAGAATGAACAATGTTTCACACAACAAAACGCAAATTAAAAATAGATTATAATTACACGTGAATTGTATTTTTAATGAACAAACAGAATTTCACTTTTGCAAAGTTTCTCACCGTCTTTCTTCTGTTGTGGATAAAAGACTGCCTTGCTGGAGCTTTTCATCAATGTGAACTCTTTGGTTTATCAGACGTTCTCTGCAGACAGATACAAATATTTATACGTCATGTGAACACATAGTTGAACACATTGAACAAATATAATCAAATACAATGAAACAATCATAATGAATATTGAAAACAAAATTAAAACTATTTCTTGAAATTTGATATGTTGTGGTTTATTATTCCACAAAATAAATAAAATTCAGTACAGGTACAAACATAAGTAAACTGTTCACATATTTCTTGACCGTGGGGGTGGGTTGGAGAACGAATTAACTGCTGTAAAGTTTGACTTAGTTCCTTCTGGAATCAAATAGTCCGTGTGGTTTCCCCCCCAATCTCCTCAAGTGATATTATGCATTTATAAATTGATAATACACTGTAAAGGGGTGCCATATTTTTTGCGGGGAAATTACAGGAAACCGTGGGGATGGTTGTGGTTGTTTTGGTGTGGTTTTTGTGATTTGCGGTGGGGACCCATTAAAAATAAGCGTTTTGCGGTGGAGGGTGGGTGGGAGTTGCGGTGGGGTTCCTGGCGGCTAGTTGCCGCCCATTCCCCATAAAAGCTTCTTTTTTTTGTGGGGGATGGGTGGCGGCATGCTGCGGGGAGTTCCGCCGTGGTTTTTGCGGTTTGCCGTGCGTTTTACCGGTCTTCCACCATGGAACCGTGGCTTTTCACCGTGAATCGTGGGAGTTGCAGTGGAATAGCCGTAGTTATTTTTGCGGTTCCCCATTAAAATGTGGGCGGTTATTTGCAGTGTATGCATATCTAATTTTCACTAAATTTATGTATTCAAGCTTTTTGTATACATATATGATCATATTTTGATTGTTATTAATATTGTCAATTTGTCATGTAACGCCAGTGAAAAACGAATTTCCATTTTTAATGGACAATAAATAAATTTAAATTCAATTCAATTCAATTCAATTTGTGACATGTATTGTACATGGGATACCCAATGATATCATAGCCTAATGCCTAACATCCCCACATTTAGATAATGATTCCCAATATATATTTTATATTTTGGTACTAAGACGATAAGATAACAGAATAAGAATGGTTACAATACCCTTGATTGTGATAACAGGGATTGTCTTAACATCATTCCATCAGAATTTTGGCTTTAGCTTTTTTTTCCATCTTGAATTTTAAAGAGGCTGCTGTGTAGTAGGCATTTACCAGTTTACAACCTTCCCTCCACCTCTCCTTTTCTTCTCTACCTTCTCTTCCTGCTTCTGCCACTTTCCCCCTACCTCACATTCTCTCCCTCCTCCTCCTCCCTCCTCTACTCACCTTTCAGCTTTCAAGGCCTCTATCTCTTGCTTGATAACCGGTTTCTTGCTGTCCATGCTCATCCTCAGCGTGTTACTCCTCTCTTCAATTTGTTTCTCCACTGACTCCAGGTGAGTGGATAAACTGGTCATATCCTAGAAAAAAAAATCACAGCATTAAAGGGAAAGATCATGATAAGAAGCCGTCCTCAATTTGGAATAAAGCTGTTCTACAAGCAAGTAAAATATTCAAGGATTCTGCTGTGAAAATTCTGTGGTCAAATGTTTAGTCTTCTTCTTTTACCATCAGTATTTCATGACACAACCTATTTGGTTCAATGTCTATCAGGGTTACACTTTAATTCGGTACTGGTATTTGTTTCCCCTCCAGTAAAGAACGTCAAAACAAATGTCTCCAGCCAAGATACACACTTCACTTAGTGTGTAGATTGGTATGAGTTTCAACTCAGAATGCCACACTGAAAGTTTATAGAATTTAGCTGCAATGGTACCGAGTATTAGGACCAGCTACTAAGACCTACCCTTGACAAGGACTGGCTGGATCTGAGTTTCTTCATCTCTAGTTCACTCCTCTCTCTCAACATGGCTTCCTTCTTGCCCAAGATGGCTTCACGTTTAGCAAGCTCCTGAGACACAATATAAAAAACAACGCATTACTGTTAGAATTAAATTAGAAAGAAGATCATTTCGGTTAATCTAAATTTTCCATCAACTTTGAAAAAATAAGGGAAGTGTCACTTCAATCATTAGGAAAACACACAAAAGACCTATTGACAACTGCAGATATGAAATATAAACAAGGCAAACACCAAGCGTTGTCTCGCCTGCATATCGCAGTCATGAAGAGACTGCATGTCAAAATTATGCTATATGACTTCTGAGGCACCTTCAAGAGATGGACCTCTTGTATGAATTTGGCAATCCTACCTCGAAGGTATAGAAAGTTATTGTGTGTACAACATAGCACAGTGCCAGTCATGGACAGTTCATTGACCTTTGACCTTATTCAAATTCGACTCATATTCGAACTTGACCTGTGCCTTCAAGAGATGGACCTCTGGTATGAATTTGGTGATCCCATCTCGAAGCTATAGAAAGTTATTGTGTGTACAACACAATCGTTGACGACGCCTACGCCGACGCCGACGCCGGAAATAGTGATACCTATGTCTCGCTCTGCTATGCAGGTGAGAAAATAACTGCGTACATTGCCAATGGCAAGTATCTTAGGCATCATTAAACATTTTCATTTTAAAATAATTTTTCACAAATTAAATATTCATGAAAAATACTATTTATAAATATCTAACAACCACAACAAAAAGAGAAGAAAAAGGGAAAAATTCATTTTAACTCTGTATCAATAGTGTCACTATACCAGGAAAACAATGCAGAGAACATATTTTTTCATCAATATTATTATTATTTCATTATTTTAATATTATTTTATCATTAAAATTACATTATCATTTTTATTATCATTACTACCATTATTGTGATTTTTTTTTCAAAAAGCTTATACCATTATCAAATTTCAGCAGTCCAGCTGACCATTGAATCCATTATTTAAAGAAAAACAAAAAAAGTAACTGCATTAATATTTCATAAAACAGTGAACCACATCATTCGACTGAACAAACACATACAAAAACAGACAGGCAAACAGATACCCTACAACAGATGACATAAATTATTAACAAATAAAGTGTTTTTTTTTCTCACATCTTCTAATTCCTTGACTTTCTTCTTCCTCTGTAGAATCTTCTCCACTTCCATATCTAACCATTTTCGCTGCTCCTCCACCTTGTTCTGTTCCTCAGATGAAGCACTGCCTAGCCGTAACTTGCGATGGGCAGCAGCCACCTGAAAATGTCATAAAGTATCATCAAAGTTCAGTTAGTTCCAAAAACAAATCAACGGTGATTAAATTCTGATCAGTGGTTTTCTATGTTGTTATGCTAACATGCTGCAGTCTGACATATATGACCTGTCACCTTTGACCTCTGAAGTGTATTTACTTCATTGCTACATCATAGAGCATACTTTATGAAAGTTTGGCTAGAGTCTGATCAGTTTTTAAGTTATCACAGTAATGAGCCCAAATTGAACATGTAAATGGCCCTTTGACCATTGAATTTTCAAGAAGAAATCACTTTATACTGCATATTTGACAGATGTTTGATTAAAATCTGAAAAGTGGTTTTTAAGTTATCACAGTAACAAGTCAAACTCATGACATAAAAGACCATGTGACTGCTGACCTTTTGATTCTGGTAACAAGATGCCTTCAGCATGAAGGCCTAAAACTTGGTAGAGTCGACCCCTCCCTCCCCTCCCTCCCACTCGTCACCCTCTCTCTCCTCCCCTCCCCCATCTCCCCTCCTCATCCCTCTGCATAGTGTAGAAGCTGCTAAGTACTGGCCAATTTCACTGTTGTGGGTTTCTGACCTGGTCAGCTTTAATCCAACATGTTTTCAGGTTTCACTAGATTACATGTATACAAGTCATATCTGACAGACAGATTCAATTCTAATAAAGCTTTGTAAAGATGCTTTGTAAAATTTATATTTCAATGGACCCTTTTTTGCATAAAATATACCTTTCAGCTTTATGGGAGGAAAAAATCCATGTGTTTTTTACTACTAAAAGAATAATATCAACTGATTTGCCTAATGAGCTCATGTTTAGATTTGCAAATTGAACACAAACTCACGAACAATTTACTGGTACTACAAAATTTCCAAATTGCTTTAAAAAGTAGCATGTTAGATAACAAAGCTTTTCGATCTGCAACTCATCAGGTTATCACACAGATATGAACAAATTACAAGAAGAACATCTGTGTAATAACCTGATGAGTTGCAGATCGAAAAGCTTTGTTATCTAACATGCTACTTTTTAAAGCAATTTGAACACAAACTCTTCAAATTCCCAGCTTCAAAAGGTCGAACATTGTGAATGTGGGTAAAATTAAATTGAGTAATTACCTCTTCTGTCTTCCTCTTCAATATTTTCTGTTGTTGCTCATTCCTGATCTCCAACTCTTTAATTCTTTGTTGGTCCCTCTGCAAATCTTTCTGTAAATGTTTCAAGGACAACAACAACAATATCAAATTAAGACATTTTTAAAGAATAGCTTTGTGTCATAAGACAATAACTTTTACTACCCAAGACAAGATCACAGAAAATGTCAGGCAATAAAACTGTAATTCACTCAAAGGTTTTCGGTACAACCATGATCTTTGGAAAACTCCATATTCCGGTCAGAAGGCTCTGGAAGTCGTCGGGAGATTCTGGCCACCGCCAGATCATTCTGTCTAGAACATGGATTTTTTCTAATGTACATGGTGGAACCAAACACTTCTGAACCACTTCACGCAAAAATTTGTCTTACAAATGAAAATGTAGTTTGCAATAAAAGGTTTGCAAGTACTTTTCCCAATACGCTTGAATAATGCATAATTTTACATTTTGTTCATCAAATGTTCAAGCAACAGGCACAGAGTGAAAGGTGTTGAAAATCAACTGGTGTTAGAAACTAAAAATGGTAAAATAATAGTCGTGCTGTCAGTGACTTTATTCCTTATTGGCTTAAAATCGAAGTTACACTTTAGCATGATCTTCCCCTCATCCCCCTCTTTCAGTCACACTTGCAGGAGTTCATTGCACTCCACCCCCATACTACCAACATCACAATATACCTTCTAAACAGTAATGGACTTTTCCACATGTCACTCCTTCACAGCAATATCAGGACTGCTCCACAGTAAATATGGGGGAGTCTCACCTCTAGTTTAGACTTACTCTCACCCTCCTCTTGCAGTCTCACTTGCAGGACACCTGTTTTTTCCTCAAAATCCTACCAAGAGCACACTATTATACCATAAAATCAATAAATGATATTGTCCACACGTTACTGCTTCACAGCACTATCTCGACTGCTCCACTGTAAATGCAGGGGAATCTCACCTCTAGTTTGGCTTTCCTGTCACCCCTTTTCTTTCAATCTTACTTGCAGATTGTTTGTGATATTTATTCTTGTTTTTGTTTTAAAAAAAAATCTACTGTAATCACATTACCCCGAATTCACTAAATGGAGTTACCCACACATCACTGTATCACAGCAATATCTGGACTGCTCCACTGTAAATGCAGGGGAGTCTCACCTCCAATTTGGCCTTCCTGTCACCCTGCTTTTTCAATCTTACTTGAAGGAGTCCCTGAGGTTATATTGTTGTTATTGTTAACTCCCCCCCCCTTTAATCCTACTAAATGACACTATACCCCTAAATCAAGTGAATGGACTTGTCCACACATCACTGTTTCACAGTAATATCTGGACTGCTCCACTGTAAATGAAGGGATGTCTCACCTCCAGTTTGGCCTTCCTGTCACCCTCCTCTTTCAATCTCACTTGCAGGAGTTCCTGATGCTGTTTCATCCTTCCCACAGCAACCTCCAAGTCACCAATTTTCTTCTCCCGCTGGAGTTGCATCTTCAAGATTTTCTCGGATTCCTTGGGAAACACAGAAACAAAACAAGACTGAGTACCCTGATATCATTTCTTTATACCAGCAAGAGTTTAATGAATCATGAGTGACTAAATGAATGTGTTCAAGGTTGCGCATGATAAAATAGAGCACATAAGGGTTGACAATTTTTCAAACTTTGGGGGGAAGGGTGATTTAAATCATCATTGATTTAAATCATCAACCCTGCCCCGTCAGCGAAATTTTTTCCCCCACGACATTGATAAAATAAACCACTGTAAAAACCAAAAAGTATACTGTGGGTCTTGATCCGGGGTCAAACACAAATTCAGGAAAGTGTGATATCTAATGTAGCCTCACAATGCGACTCGGCAGTTGTAGTGTTTTTTAGCATTATGTAGCAACGGTTCCAAAAGTGTGAAATGTTAATACCATAATGAAAGTACCCATGCGCTGTGTGAGAAAAGTTTGTGGGCAAAAAAATATAATGCCCCGGCACATCCGAAAGGAGTCGACCTACTCTGAGATACTCTCCTCCACATGAGCTTGTCTCTCCAGATGAGATGCTTTCTGCAAATAAGATGCTTTTTACATCTGAGAGGTTTTCCACATGCTAGATCTGCCCGCCACCACCAGTGCTGGCAGCACTAACTTATTTATGACCCAAGGCAATGCTCACCACCAGGACTGAAAATAGCTTCATCTTTCCACATCTCATCCTGATATCTTTGAATTCTACGGATGTCACAGATTTTTTACTTGATTTGGATGTAATTTTTTGTTTTATGGCAAATCCTTTCCTCTAACATTTTAGGAATGCTCCCGAGTAGACAACGTCAGAGCACAGGGCAAAGGAATACTAGGATAAGGGGAACTAATTATGCAAGAACTGCACTGTCTGCTACCCAGGCACTGAAAACAAGCCTCAAAAGGAATGCGGAGGTGTCATGGCTTAGTGGATAACACAAACGTTTCTTAACCTAGAGTTCTCCAGTTCGAATCTCGTCACGGCTTCTGTGTCCTTGGGTAAGACACTTCATCTGCAATACCCCTCCCCATCCTGGAGTACAAATGGGGATCTGCGAGGATGAGAAATCATGTTGGAAGCAAAATTGGCTTGAGTACCTTAGTGGCAGCCGGGCTAGGAATACTCCCCAGGGAGTAGAGGGTGTGTACACCTGTGCAGGCATGATATTTTCCGATGATCAGGGAGGGTAAAGTCGTGAGAGAACAGCCTTAAAGGCACTGATCCAAGACTATAAACCATCACCTTAACCTTTACGTTTTTGGATACAGTTTTGGGGTCAGTGCATCCTGCCAACCTTGCAGGGAAGGTTACTAACAGGGGGAGGAGGATTCTAGAATCCATTGCCATCCGTGTGTTACCGGTGATGAGATAGTAGAATACTTTCCATTACTGTACTCCAACAAACAACACTCAATCTGGTCCATGTTCACCAGGGTGGTACAGTCAACGTTGTCTTAGTGGCCACTGAATTGATTCCCCTGGAGACAAATTATATCTTCAAGAACCTGTCTATAGCAGCCACCTGCCTACAAAGGCCACATTTTTTGTTTCCCTTGAGTGGCCACTGTAGACAGGTTTTAATGTACTATGCTTTCACCAATGAACAACACCCTATCTGGCCCATGTTCACCAGTGTGATACAGTCAAATTTGATGACTGAGAAGTAAGCACTGTCTATTACCCAGGGACTGAACACAAGCCTCAACAGAATTGTGGATGCGGTTTTGGGGTCAGTGCATCACACCAAACCTTGCATAGTCTCCAGCATGAGATATCTCAGGCTGGGGTCTATGGTGAATGTGTGTTACAGTTCGACCTCAATTAACCGGCCACATTGGGACCAGCAGCCATCCGGATAAGAGAGAAAATGTACAAACACAATATAGGGGAGAGGCAATACGTGTCATACAATATAGTATACACAACCCACACACCATGCACAAATTGCAACAGACCACACAAGTGACACTTTATTAATTGTTCCCTGATACCCAGCAGGTGTTTGTGTACACTTCTGATAGAGGGGTATCAATTACAGGCAATGACTGATAAGTCCATTGTCCTGATAATGGAGAGATCTGGTTAAATGATGTCTGTACAACCGAGGTTGAACTGTATATGAAAATCAAACCATCTAAAATGAGTTAACAGGAGTAATACAATGGACTTTAGTGCCATCCATGTGTCACCTGGGATGAGAAAGTAGAAAGTCTCCATTACTACAATACATTACTACATTACTACTCCATTCTACAAGCATTATTGCTGTGTTTAATTGAGTATTGGGTAGCAGTAGTATGTTCTGATGTTGTCTTTGCCTGTGTCAACAAGGATCTGTTGGTGCATTTACCAGGGCTTACCACAAGGAGATTAGACAACATGAGCCCCACCTGGGGGCCCTACTATTGATCTCACCAAGCCAAATTGTGCCACCAGGAACTGGTTATGGCAACATTGTGACTTAAACTAATTGCTCCAAAAGGAATAGCCAAAAAGGAATAAAAAAATAGAAAAAAATCAAAAGTTTACACTAAAGAACTTTTCCTCTTGAAAAAAAAAATCTGTAAATTCAGAAATTTCCACAAATACCAGAAATTCCGGAAAATGTTCATCTTATTGGAAAAATCTGGAAATCCAAAAATATCTGGAAATGTGGCATCTCTGTATACAGTCCATGTCAACTAGGCTTTCACAAATTTGCTGACTGATGACTTAGAAAAATGCACGTCTAGACGCCCCACCCCGACACCATCCCCTCCTCCTCCAACATCGATGGAGACAATCTCAAACATGACTTCTGTGACCCCGCCCCACATCATTGGCCATGATCCCCCCCCCCCCAATCCAGAGATGCCAAAGGGGGCATTCCAACTTCCTGAAATCCAGGTGCAAGGGAGCGGAGTGACCGAAGGGGGAGGGGGGCTTGCAGGGGGACATGGTAAGGAGTTTTTTTCTTTTTTTTTCAGTGTGGAATTGTTGGTTCTGTTTCATACCCTTGAGGATATTTTCACTCATTTCTACAGTCATTATTCCTATGTCTAATTGAGTATTGGCAACTTAAGTCATAATCTTATCAGCTTTAAACAGATGGTTCTGGAATGTTTAAATGTATAAAAAAGCTAATTTGCTCCCAGCTTCACCTCGGACAAGCTCCCAAATTTTGTTATCTTACCTTTGAAACAGAAAGAATTGCACAAAATTAAGAGATTCTAAATTTTACACGAAAGAACTCTAACACAATAATACTGCAAAACTATTGTTTTTGCCCGTTTGCCGGTAGTCAGCGAAACTTTCATCTTTTTAGCAAACTCTGGAAATCCAGAAATATCCGGAAAAGTGGCATCTTTGCCTGTCTTCAGTAACTACCTCATCATGTGCCTTGCCCATCAAAAACCAAAATCCAATGACGGAAACGACTTATCTGCCTTCAACTGTTGGAGCAGCATTAGGAAAACAAGCGTATGATGTTGAACCAAATGCAACTATCAACTCTACCACTGCAGGGGATAAAGGTTCACATACATACAGAATGCACCAAGCATCTGCAGCTGCAATGTGTCTTATCATCATTTTGTTTCTGGGGTTGTGGTCTTGATCTGCTGTTCAGGCTGTTATTGTCACATTATGCACATTCAGGAACTTTTTACTTTAAAATTGCATGCTACTTCAAAATTTTGTTTATTCTTATTTCATTTCAAAGCACAAAGCTTGCATCAATTTCTTAGAGGAATCAGAACTATCTTGCAAGATATTCATTTATTATATGTTGTTTCCGTCCATTTATTTCCTCATCATTATATTTATTACTTTGTGGACAAAACATTCTGAATATTGTCCTAAATATTAAACACAACATGTTATTCTATGCCTCATTGCTTTTAATGTTCGGTATCTTTCCTTGTCTTTGTACTTGTATATAATTGTGTATATATGTATCTACTGTGTATAATGTTATATGTTTGGGGGAGGTAGGCTTTTACATGTATCTTTCCTGCCTTCCCCTTACACCCTCATGTTCATCACTACGTCTGTTTTTATATTGTTTTTTATATTTTTAGGTTCTTTTGTATTTGAATGAAGAGTGCGCAAAACAAATAAATTGAAATTGGAATTAATTTTCAGTGATCAGTCACAAGTTCAGAATCTCACTCATTCCTGTGTTGTAGTGAAAGGCATAAGTCCTGGTGTGATGGCTTAGTGGATAAAGCATCCGCCCCACATGCAGAAGGTCGCAGGTTCAAGCTCCGGCCGGGTCATCCAAAAAGACTTTTAAAAATGGTACATTCTGCTTTCTAGCCAGGCACTCAGCATTTTAGAACAGAGAAGGGTAATAAAAACATTTATGTTAGGCCTAAATAAAAATTGTTGTATTGGAGTAACGGCTCACTAAAAAATAGGGTCGGTAGGGCAGTGTTTTTTTTTTAATGGGCCACTATCAGTGCCCAATGCTTTCACTTTATGAACCATAAGCCTACAATCGGCCAATTCGGAAGCCGCTATTTCTTGCAATAGTTAATCAATGACATCATTCAAGCCAAAGTTGAGGACACTGAAAATTAATCATTTTTGGCCTAAGTGTGCCCGTTACCTTTACTGCGTAAGACGCCATGTTGAGGTAAACAGCTCGATCATCGCTAGCTACATGTAGTTAGCATGGCTAGATGCTATAGCTAGCAAGGCTCCATATAGAAGTGGACGAAGTGCGTTGTACGCGCGCATACAGTGGGAAAATCGTTGTTCTGTCCGCAACACTTCCGGGTTTTCAATTCGATCGCAAAATCAGCACAACATGCGATATAACGATATTATCGAGAGCAATACAAAGAAAGAAAAAGAAACATAGGGTTGGGCGGGTTACGGCAATACAAAAATTTTTGTTTTTAGGCCTCATGCAGGGCCCGCTGGAAGAGCAGTCTATCAGACTGAAGTGGCTACCCTGGGTAAATAAGACATTATTTGTATTATTATTATTATTATCATGATGGGTCATGGTAGGTCACCCAAGTACTGTACCTGTTGTTTTTTCATCAGTTCTTTGACCTTGTCGTGGGCCTTCTCCATCTTGCGTTGATACTCCGCCTCCAGCTTGTCCTTCTCCTTGACCTCCGCCTGACCTTTGACCCCAAGGTCACGCATCTGACGCTGAGCTTCCGTCAGCTCCTGCCTTGCCCTCTGGACATCCTGTCGGAAGGACAAATTTCCAACGAACATTTGGGTATTTTCGCTACGAATATGTGATTTTTTGGGTGTTCATATGGATCACTTTTGTTCTCTAATTTGAAGGTGACAAGTAAATGGGGTAACCAGGATCCAACAAGAAATGCTTGACATTGTTGTTGAATGAATCTATTTATGTTTTTCAGCACTGTGCCCTGAGTTACAAATACTGGTGTAAAGAGTTTAGGTTTGAAGGTGCCAAAATAAACAGACTGTCGGCTGTTCATTTTCACGGGCGTAACAGCTTTTCGCAAGTTCATATCTTTTGACATGTGGCAATTGGCAGAGCCTCTGAATCATAACCCCTGATCTCAGTAATCACAATAGCGGGTGGAGACTGCAGAAAATACATGTTGCGACACGAAGAGGGTGCTTCACAACATGGTACATTTGCGGTACCCCAGGTAACCGCATGGTATCATTTACGACTTTTGACCTTTGACTTGTGACCTCCGTCTAGTAGCTACAGGTGGAATTACAGTGTTATCGTCCAGATTAAGTAGACTTAACCCTATAAGGACTGTGGGTGTATTTTGGGAGGCTGAAAGACTGGGGGGGCCTAAAGGGCCCCCCTTCAGATCTCGCGTGCGCCGTGTGATCGGCTTGCGACTCGCGATGAAAGTGAGCCACACCGTCAGCCCATGACAATATCTCAAAATTGTATATTTGATTGTTAAAAATTAGTCAATTTATTTTTAATTTTAATTAAATATGCTAATTTATGCATGAAATTAGAATTTGGCTGTAATCATTAAGATAAGCCTTGAAGTGCTCATTTTTTGTTTTAAAGACTCTTGCGAGATTCTGATTGAAGGCACATTAAAAAAAATTCGGTATCAAAATGTTTTCTTATGTATTTTATTGTTTTTGGAATTCTATGTATTTCTTTGTTTTTCGACTTTTTTTTTTATTGTTTTTCAATGGAAATTGTCGCCTGACATTATTTCACGGTCAATAAACAGGCATAAAATAAGTTAATTTTCAATCAGTAAAAGTAAAAAATAATGCATACATTTATGAATTTGGGCTGAAACACAATTTGCAATTGAAAATAACACAATATTCATGTTTTTGAGCGATTTTTGGTGCGACATGCAAGTAGGAAAAGTTGCGTAATTTCGGAACCGGGTACCCGGGCGTCGCAAATTTGGGCTTAAAAGATGCGCAAGACTTCAAAGAAAAAAGTCATGAAATATCGCGGCCATAGCTTCTCGCGTTAAAAATTTATCGCAAAAAATGTCGAGGGGGGGGCCTTTTAGGCCCCCCCCCAGTCTTTTTAGGGTTAAGTGACACACAAATCATCTTTCCAAACTTTACTTTACTTAATAAACTAGAATATTTTGTACAAAAATTCATTTGCTGAATGAAGGTTAGCAGAATGACAGTTTTTACGTTTGAGCTGATTGTTTTATTTTTTTTCTGAAAAAAATATATCATGCATCTAAATCTATTATACTACGTACCAATTTAGTCAATGATTATGAGAAGGCACAGCACAATTTAGCAAAACTATTAAATTCAATTGTTATCCAGGGTTCCCAGCAATTCATGCAAAGAAAATTCCCTGATTTTTCCTTCATTTTGTCCTTGACAAAAGTTGAAAATTTCAGGATCATTATTTAGACTTATTTCTTCCTTCTTTGTGTTCGTGATAATAACACGAGGTGAGAAAATTAGACCACTGGACAAACAAAATTCCCTGATTTTTTGCTGATTTAAGGGACTTATCAAATTCCCTGACTCTTCCCTGGCTAGAAGATGAGGAAATGGTCATTTTCCAGGTTTTCCCCAATTTACAGGTTGGCTAGAAACTCTGTAATAAGAAGGAACAGCAAACTTGACCAAGATCACTAAAATCTACCAGTTATCATTCACCTTTTCGAGTTGCTTTATCTTATCAGAGTACTTCCTATTAGCTGCTTCTGATTCCTTGCCTGTCTTCACCAACTCTCGAATTAGCTCTTCTTTTAATCTAGAAAACAGCGAAAAAAAAAGTGTCTTGCGATAAAGGCTGTGTCTTAATTTGCAAAGCAGTGTTTGCTCACATAGGATCCCAATATTTATGTACATAAATATGCAGTGTTCAAAATTTGGGATTCATACATTCATAAAGTTTTAGTAATATAAACCAGATATCATTTGATATTGGGTCTTAACTCCAGCTGTATTTAGTAGTCTAGGTTTCAGACTCAGGATGTCACTTTCACCCACTGATTTTAGATATGAAGTAAATTGCCCTTTGCAGTACATAAAGAGACCTTCGACACTTGACCTGCAGAACCCAAAATACTATAATTAATCTTTCTGTTGATAATGATACACACTAAGCAAAGTTTCATGAAAGTCAATCAATCATTGTGACACTGGTAATCCTGTGTTATCAACAGTCTATTGACTGCATGTTACACATAATGACCTGTGAACTTTGATCTATTGACCCCAAAATTCAATCAGTAAATCTGTCTCTGGTGACACCTTTTTCAGCACAGTTTCATAAAAAATCCATTATTTCATTCTTGAGATATAATTTTATGAATGGATAAGATATATTTGACTTTATTCAACTGGTTAAGTT
>JZLH01S0063388.1:100606-111912 GCA_001188425.1 Eucidaris tribuloides | reverse complement strand
ATTTTGCCGATAGCGATCGTACTCGTAGCATTCTTTCTGGGCCACCTTGTATATGTGACCAGGGCTAGGCTTTGTATACTGAAGACACACCGGCTCGCCCAGGTATAATCTCAATGGGCTTCTGACAGTGCACCATTTTGCTGAGAGGACAATCATGAATCATTTTTGTACCTCTTAACTCCATTTTTTAACTTCACTGATTTAACTACAAAGAAGTGGTTAGTAATCAAACAAATGTGTAAAAGACTTTTGCTGATCAGGGCTCTGTTTCATAAAAGTTGACATCATGTCAACTACTGCAATTTTTGTGAAAATCCAAGGGCCTGATTGGCTGTGAAGCACAGTTGGTAATGGTAATTGCCAGTAGAATGACAAGTTAAGATGATTCTAACTTGTATGAATCAGGGCCCAGGTTTGAATTTTTAAAGAAAATTATACTGTTGAGCCTGATCAAATAAAGTGAGCATTGGGGTAAAAAATTCATTTTTATATTCTTATGATGTAATCACTGCCGGATCTTTCATTGATATCTAAAGTTACTAAAATCCATATTTGTTTATTTGGTAAGGTCCGGAAAGCGACAGGAATGACTCATTTTCGAGTAGGGGTGTTGAACACTGATGTCACGGACGGACACTTTTGAGAAATATTGATTTGGTCCTATTTTGACAATCATTAAATTATCTTGAGTTTTGTTTGCAAGTAATTATAAATGAAACACCAGTTTGCTAAAATGCAGAAAAATATTGTGAAATATTTGTACAAGAATGGTCACACCGCATTTTTATATTCATGTTTATGCAAATTTGTCCATCCGTGACAGAAAGAAAACTTAAAAGTTTTTTGTTCTATTGCTGGAGCAATGAACTTAAACAAAAACATGCTGAGCTATCTCACTAACAAAAGACCTATAATGTGTATGTATGAAACCCAGATCAATTCAATATTTATATACTAAATATGAATTTGAAAATATCACGGACGGACAAAATTTTTGTCACGGACGGACAAGTGCATTATACTGCAATGGTACATGTAGTGGATTTCTAATTCAGTGATTTTGTAAATGTATTTTATCAGTTTGGGGAGACATTTCAGCACATAAATCCAATAAATGGTATTGTAATTCATAAATACACCCCCACATAACCCCCTCCCCCAACACACACTCACAAACGAGTATTTTCATGCCCCCGTGGACGAAATCTTGAGGGGGCATTAAGCGTTGAACCTGTCCATCCGTCCTTCCCTTCATCCACCTAATTGGTTTCCGCACGATAACTTAAAAAATACTGGACGGATTTTAAATATTTTTGGTGTGTAGGTAGATCACATTAAAAAAACAAGTTAAGTTGAAATTCGGAGTCCACAAGTCAAAGGTCAAAGGTCATAGCTCATTATACATGCAGATTGGTTTCCAGATGATAACTTAATAAATATTTGATGGAATTAAAAAAAATTTGGTATATAGGTAGCTGACACTAAAATACAGATCAAGTCTGAATTTGTAGTCTGCAAGTCAAAGGTCACAGCTCATTATATATGCAAATTGTTTTTGGGGTGATAACTTGATAAATATTCAACAGAATAAAAAAAAAATTGGTATGTAGGTAGATGAAACTAAAATACAAGTCAAGTTTAAGTTGGAGTCTGCAGTTCAAATGTCAAAGGTCACAGCCGCATGCAACATGTTTCCACACACGTCATAAGAAATGCTGTACTGAACTGCATTATAGCTGGGGCATACCGTCCTTTGCACATAACAAAAATTTCTAGTTTTTCAATCTTTTTCCAAGTCCTTATTAGACTCATGAGTACGGAAGCTCGGCTACCGCAAATATCAATTTTAATTGGGATCAATGCCCATCTGTGACAAAAAATGTCGACTGTCCCGTGACGCCACAATGTCCGTCCGTGACACTGGAATGTCGCTGCTTGTGACAAAAACTTCTAGTGTCCTTCTATGTAAAAGTTACAGCTTGCTTCAAAAGTTACTACATATGTCAGGAGTCTGATCTTATTAGACTAACGATCTGCAATTGAAAATAGAAAATTGTCAGTGTTGTTTCGTTTAGATAGAAAACTAACAAAAAGATCATATGGAAGTTAAGAAACCAATTTCTATCCGTTCGTCCGAACATTGAATATTTAAGGATTCTATCTTTAGTAGGTAACCATGGCAACAAAATTCCATAAATCATTTACACATTCTCATTGATATCTCTCACAAATGAACCATACACAAACTGACAAATTTCACTACTAAATTTTTACAAGCCTTTAACTTTCAGAATTTGTTAAATGCCATCCGTGACAAACCCTGATCAGCGCTGCTGTTTTGGAAAGTTATGCACACACATTGTACAATGTATATACAAAACAATACAGTTTCTGGCTAACTCGCCTTAATGTTAGCCCAGCAACTGCTGTTGCAATAACCAAAATGTCACTTACTATGATTCTACTCACAGAAAAAAAGTTCCTTTCATTCAGATCCTTTTATTACAGTATATTAAAAAAGAAAAACAAAACACAACTGACAACAAAAACATGAATTTCCTTTCAAGAAATTGATGGATGTGTTTTTCTTCAAGAATACATGTTGTTTACCATCAATCACGCATTAGGTGGCAAGAAAATGACGCAACTACTTCACTTCGTTTGGTTTCTCTTGAATTTTTGTTTTCCACTTGTCCGTCTGTCTGAATCGGGCGGAGGCATTCTGGTGAGGAAAGTGGGGGCGTTTGGTAATGAGAAAAACAGAAGCCACTGAATGTTCCTGTGTGGCTCCAGTGAGCTTTCTTTTTTCTTTTCTCCCATAATTTCGGTTCCAAACTACATGTGTGTAATTTTTTCTTTTTCTGGAGTTTATTCATTCTAAATTTTTGTCTTCTACCCCATTCATGCTAGAAAGAGTTTCAACAGGTGTACCGGGGACACTCGGTGAAATTCTAGCATTGGATATCTATCCTTTCATGCAATGTCCAGTGGTGCACTACCATTGAAATCACCGGTGGTTTATTAGTGAAAATTTCTTTTACACTAGGAAGTAGTCTGTAATAAATATTTATCATACAAAAAAGGGAAGAACACCTGTCTTGACATGGTGCATATTTTACCTGGTGTTTCACCGCGAAGACCTTTTACACTATGACTTTCCCTGGTGAACCACCACTAGTTCATTGGTGTTTACCCTCGACGATTGGGCGGTAAAATCTTAGAAAAATTCACCAGTTAATTCACCAGTGTTTCATTGAGAGGCCTTTCACTGAGTGTCCCCGGGTATACCTGGTGAAATTCTCCCTGGCATGAACAAAATTTTCATTGGTGAACCACTGTTAAATTCACCAGTGAATTCAACGATAGTTCACGTACGGACATAGCGTGATAGGGGTTTTAGTCAAAGCAGTTTGACTGAAGATGGTGGTTTCCTTATCAATATCAGGAACCCAGACTGTTTCTCCCTGTAGTCTCTGACTGCAGGAATAGCTGTAGGACTAATATCCAGGCACAAACCCTTGTCAATTGTGGTGCACAAAACAGGGTCTAAACAAACTGTGCTGTAGACTAGTACTTCCATCTGTGTTTCTGACACAAGTGGTTAGAAACCAAATTAGATTTGAATCAGGCCACTGTAAATGTTTGTCAAAGTTTCAGAGTTTGTGTTTGTACGTAGACTACTATAGGGCAGGGCTTATCCCATTCAGGGTACTGGGTTAGAGTATGAATTAGGTTTAAAGGTAAATGACATGATTGGGGGTAGTCCTTAACTTGGGCTGAAACTACTCTAGAATCAAGTAAACTATGCAAGGATTCTACTGTGAAAATCTTGTAGTCAAACGTTGACTCATTCTAAAATAAACAATGTCGACATCACTCGTAGCACGGAAACCTGCTGTGTGGCTTTCTATGGGGCTTATTTTTATCGTCCCTGGAAAAAAATAAGATACTCCTATGTTTATGCTTGATTCTCCTTAAGTAAACAAATTACAGACAAATCCTCCCAGGTGGGAGATCCACTCCTGCTCGTGTATAGTTGGTATATATTTCAACTCATTTGGTTCTTGAGGCATTTTCAAGTGTTCCCAATCATGTCACTAACCTTTAATTCGTAACATGACACTGGTGCAGAAATTTATGTACCATAAATGGTACCCTTGAGTCATTGGAATAGAAATTATGACAATAGTGTAGTATTTTCAACACTTTTACCAAGTAGAGGAACAGGCCTCACTGTATCACTCATGAAACCGGTAGGTTTATTTGGATATTTTGCTACAGACTACAAAATTGTTACAGAAGATGACTGAATTTTAGTGAGTTTGATAATAATAATAATAATAATAATAATAATACGTAGCTTTTGTATAGTGCATTTCACATCACTAGGATGTATCAATGCGCTTACAAGACAGTGTAAATACAAATAATCTACTAAGACTTAAAATATTAAATAGTTCTCAAACACAAATCATAATTCTGGATTAACTACAATTAAATAAAACTAGTGATGGCAGTTACTAAAGTAATAATTAAACTTAAATACAATATTAATATTAATAATAAATGTGCTTTCCTTTTCTACTGAAGAATACATGTATATTGGGATGGTTAATATGAACACGAAAAAAGATGAAACTTGAGCTGTATTTTAAAACGGTCAATATTTGGTTGTGAACGAAGAGAAGAAGGGAGAGAGTTCCATAAGGTGGGTGCTGCATAGGAGAAGGATCTATTGCCGAATGTCTTGGTTAAGGAATACATGTGTTATGTACTCTCATATTCCATACGCACTGTATCATAAAAGTACAGGGTACGGCTATGGCTGTGCTTGTATTATGCTAATATAAGATAGAAACAAGTCAAAGTTAGCTGCCCATGCCATGGTAGGTCACGCACTAGTTTCATTTTCATAAACCATACATACAATGTATATAGACTATATTTTACATGTGGCTAACTTTGGAGAAAAAAGTAAATAAATAAACTCTTTCATGAATGAATGTATTAATTTTCGTGTTAACTAGTTCATGAAGATTTCTAAAGCATTTCCCCCTAAAATCAATTAGTCCGTGAAGTTCATGAGTAAATACCCTTTTATAAAGTTGATCCACATCGAAAAGCTGCTCACAAAACATCTCATTCCAGAGATAGTTCATGAACTATTCCTGAATAGGACTTATTAATTCCAAACAGATCCTTGTACTGTATAAATAATTCCGAAGTCAAAAGTTGATCATGTAATTAACTGGTGAAAATTTTTGGACATTAGTAATGGTTGACAACAAACTTTACAAGTACACCTCATAAATACATGTTGCCTGTTAGCAATAGTAAAAATGTTCAACAGATCTTTTTTTTTTACATTAGTGCCAAAGTAGTCTTAAAAACTGAGACTAGGTGCAAGTTCACTTTTGCTCTAATGTAGGGAATTAGGATTTGAGTGAGAGGTTTAAAGTGATAGGCTAACATTGTGGAGCTTCAATTTAAAAAATTGTCAAACTTTGATATCTGGGCTACATAGTAGTGTTCAAATGGACAAATAAACACCCTAGAATACAAAAGTTCGGAAAGTTACACTGCCAATGGCAAGTTGTGCATGAATAAACAATTAAAACTCGGGGCGAGTTTTATTAACCTAGGTGTACACACACTAAGTCTATGGGAGGATGGGCAAGTGAATCTGGTCAACTTACGATTTTCACTTTTTTAAAGCACTAAATAATCATTTTGAAATACAATTTTTTCAGGGCTTTATTTTTAGACCTCATCAAAGACACTGGTAGCATGGGGAATCATGTGGCTCAGATTTTTTAAACTGTGGTAAATGTTAGCCAATACCTTTAACTCTTAACGTGCTGGAGGATTTTAATCTCTATGGACTTTATGTATATTATTTGTCGCAGATCTGTGACTTCGGCACGTTAAGAGATAACTCTTAACATGCCAGAGGATTTAAACCTCTATGGACTGGTATGTCTATTTGGTGCAGATCTTTTTTTTTTTGTGTCTAGTAACTGGGTAATGCGCCATGAGCATCTTTTATTGGTGGAATGTGCGCTATACAAGAATTTACTATTATTATTATTATTATTATTATTATTATTATTATTATTATTATTATTATTATTATTATTATTATTATCATCATTATCATTATTATCTGCAACTTCGGCACGTTAAGAGTTAAATAAGTATGCTCACTGTTTCATTACCACCCTCAGATGCAGATTCTTTTTCTTTTTTTTTGTCTAGTAACTGTGTAATGCGCCATGGTTCATTGGTGGAATGTGCGCGAAACAAGAATTCACTATTATTATTATTATCATTGTTATTATTATCTGCAACTTCGGCACGTTAAGAGTTAAATAAGTATGCTCACTGTTTCATTACCACCCTCAAAACATGTGCCAAGTATATGGAGTTATGATTTAGAAGTACTGAGAGGGGGATTTTGAGTTCAATGTGACAGGTTAGAAAAATGAGTATTTATGTCTGAGTGTGAGGGTGTGATTCTGTTTTGTGTTTTTGTTTTAACTGTTTTTTCCCTGTTTTAATATATAAGACCTACAACATGTCACTTTATACTATATAGATAATGTATGATGTCCTAATTGAATACATAGTGGTAAATCATGTGCTTAAACTTGTGTACAACCCTGTGAAGAACATGTCTTTCAGTTCTTTTTCGTGAAATGTTCATTATCATGTTTCCTTGCAGTATCAATGATTACTTCGAATTGATCATTGGTTTTCCTGCCCAAGGACATAAACATCCTGTTTGTAGTTTTGCAGAGAATTTTTCTTTTCTCCAACCCTCCGCCCCCTCCATTTTTTTTCTGGTTGCATATCATCTATCTCTATGATGAAACTGTTTTTTCCTGTTCTGTTGCATGACATCTCTTGGTTGTCCCAAATTAAACTAGTGCATACAGTGTAGTTTTTATTTTCCAAAACAAAAAAAGTGATTTAATTGGTCAAAAATCAATTGAATCTTCTGTTTGTTTGTTAGATGAATACCTCATACATTCAGATGTACTAACTGGTACTGTAGGAACATGTGTGTCACTGAATAATTCTTCAGACACTATAGGTACAGGTGCACGGATAGGATTGTCTTTCTTATATCAAAATCAGACCTTTTCTCTCTAAACGATAACCGTCTACTACCTGTATACTATGGAGCACCATAAGGCTCTCATCATGACTGTAGGAGCCCACTGCACGTTGCCCGACCGCAGATCATAAAGAAATATATCAACTTCAGAACGGTTTATTACATCCACCTAATGAAGACATTGCAAGATGAATTGACCCCACTTTTTTTTTCTTCCTTCAACTTCCCATTTTCTTGAAGTAAATGCACTTAATGAGTATATCACATCACTGTTATGAGGCAAGTGGTAAACATATTGATTTTACGGATCATGTAGCACACCAGTTTGGAATTACGCATGATGAAAGTACGAAGTAGTGACACCAAGCTGACGATCTCGACGCCATTAACGACCGGCGTATAATTCATCGTCAATTCTAATGAAATCGCGCAAGGAGGCTGATACCTACATTGTATAAAAGCATGACTGACTTTATCTGAAGTTGTCTATTAGGTCATATTTCATTCAGATCAATCGCCCCCCCTCATTTTTTTCGAAGATGATGGCTTTTTGGCTAAAAAAATCACCCCTAGCTGTCTTTAATTAACAATGTGTGTTTTCCATCGTGCTAATCAACTACGCCTGCTTAGTCCATCGCGTGCAAAGATGCATACCTCATTAACTATCCAAATGAGTGTGCAATGCACAGATGTGTTTGTAAGTGCCTGAGGTGCATCCTGGGATACATCAGTGCAGCGTAGAGACACGAAATCTGTAAAACGAAACGGCGAACATTTTACGTACCTCGTATACGTAAACTTGCACTTACAAATCTGAAATACATATTGAGAACATCTGAATATATTCATTTCAGCTGAACCTATAGTCTCAAAAGAAAAAAAAAAGTGAGCTGACACTACAAAGTTTCAGGTTATCTGCGAAGCAGGAAAAGCCTTTCCCAGAAGTGTGTTTTTAATCACCGCACTACAAACCCAGAATTTCGTCAGCAACTAATAAGTATCAGTTTTAAATTATTGCACCTGCAAAAAGTCAGAATTAATCAGGATATGTGTGCCGTTTCCAATGAAGATAATATTCTGGTGATCTAGATTTTTTTTTCTACTAAGTGACAAATGTTGGCATGATACTTTGTGAAAGCTGAATGTCGTACTTTGAGATAAGATTGTGCAGGTAGTGAGGATAACATATTAAATGTGATGTTTCTTACAGACTTGTAAGTTAGGATTGGCGCAACGTGCAAAGTTCCTAAATTTTTAAGGAAAATGTTCTTGAGAATTAATTTACTATGAAAATGTGTATTATTTCTTGGATGGCATATAGTGTTTGATGTGGCAAAATATCATTTATCCAGATGTGTTGAGAATTTGATTGTAAATGTAGTTAAAAATTGTTGACTAAATAATGATCGTTGAAAAATCAATTTTTTATCAGGGAATCATCAGGGAATTATTTAGTTTGCATAAAATGTTGGGAACCCTGTCATATTTCTTTGGAACACTGTGGAATAAAAGTGCATTATCAGTGTTTCAAAATGAACAGAAGTTTGTAAGAAAGTTTCTGTGGAAGTTTTAATTTACTTTTGATGTGGGTACATGCATATTGAGTACAGACAACACAATGTAGCCTATCTAATACAAGAGAGAAAACTGAACCATGTAAAAAAGAACAGCAAAAAACTCACATTGCTTTGGTAACAGAGGGCACAAGAAAACAGCATGAATGATTGAAAAACATGTTTATTTTTACAGCCTCAACATAGTAAACAAAATGAAAACATGTCACAGGGACTGTACTGACAATTCTTCTTGGGGTGACAGTTAAGTTTGCCTACAAACAGGAAAGGGAAATGGAGAGTACCAGACAGAAAAAAAAAATCAGTCACAAGTCTGGATTTCTTGTTGTTGTTTTTATTAATAAACAGACTGGTTTGATATCACTGCATACTGCTACTATTACCAGTCAGGATATGTACTGTGAGTCATGTCAGTCTGTGACTGGGAGATGTTACCACTCTAACTCAGAGGCACATTATTTTTTTTTTTTTTACACCTCACTTGAGGAACAGGCCTGCTGTCGGCCTGAATGATACAAATTAGCCCAACAGCCTTGATCAAGACTAATTTACAGTTAGTAAACAGTTTACATCACAAGTAAAAATTTGACTCAAAATTAGCAAACTGTATGCCAGTCCTCAGTCATTGAAATATCATCCATTTACTTCCACTGTTGTAAGACTTTTATTGGAACATTCCATTTTATGTAGGGTAAAGGGGTTTTAGATGAGGGACACAGCTTATTTCATCAACTGAAAATGAGGTTAAAGGAAGATGTAGCTGGCTAATACATGTAACAGGAATAAGTTAAGAACAAAATGGCATTGTGAGTAATCTGAGTACTGTGTGAATTATGGTACACTGTACATGGTGATAAAGACAGTCTAAATAAGGGATACTGTGTGACACTCACCCTAAGCAAGGCCTATAGATTAGTTAATTTCTGTTAATTTTACGTCTTTGCACATTTCTTCCCTCAAAAAAACGTGCTGAAACAGCTATTGGGGGAGGAGCTTATTGATTAAAAAAGAGCATACTTTACCACAGCACGACTAACATACGTCGGGCGGCATGCATCGCGGGTCAAGTAGGGTCAGCTAAAAGCCAGCGCACATGCAATCTGATTGGTTGGCAAGAACCCCAAATCTCAACTTAGGCCTGTTAGTTGCTGGCTACATTTTCCTTTAATATACCAATAAAAGATCACACAATTTGACAGCAAGACTACATAATGTGTACTTACACGCTTGTAGGAAAATTTACTAAAGGCAATATGCAGTGTACTATAGAATAATGAACAGAGATCAGAGACTTGCATCAAGACTAATGAATGAAAGCTCAAGTCACCAGCAGTAAGGATGCCAGTAATGTATTTTACATGTTGTTTGGCACTACATGATTTTGCCTGTCACCATTTTTACCCCCCCCCCCCACATTTCAATCACTATGATATGAATTGATTTTTCTATCATTTTGTTTTTGTTTCAGTGCACTTTTTGCCTTAGGGATCCCCATATTACCAGCTTGATATGCCATTAGTTGTGTTGGCAGTTTTGAAAGGTTATGGTGGATGTTTTGATGGAGAGGGGATGAATTGGAATTTGAAGTAATAGTATTTTTTTTTTTTTTTCGGGGGGGGGTTAAATCTGGAGATTATAGAGGGAAATCCCCCTGTTATGTGTGAAGGTGTCCACCCCGCATCTCTGAGAGTGACCACTGACCAGGTGTTGGGTATTTAGGCCATTTGTCCTAAGTCCCATATTGAGACCTCCCTGGTACATGTATGTACATGTAGCCTATTCCAGTTCTCCAGTCCCCCCCCCCCAAAAAAAAAAAAAAAAATTAAATTGTGCCAACACTCCTTCCTCTTGACTCATCTAAAACTCTCTATATATTTCCCGTCAAGTAGGCAATGTTGGAGAGGTATTTTCTCAAGACTACATTTTGTCAGCCTAGTGAGTTGGCTCAGTGGTAGACGTCCGCTTCTGTTCCAGGAGATTGCGGGTTCAAATTCCGGCTAATGGTCTGGTCGTACATGTATCAAAGACTATTATAAAAATGGTACCTACTGCCTCTAGCCTGGCGCTCGGATTTCTAGATGGTATAGGGAGTTAAACACATGAGACTACCAGAGGGCTACCCCCCCCCCCTCCCCAGTCAAACTGTCTTGTGCAGTCATGTTGCCTAGGGTTACTCACATGGAGATAGGTGCCGCCCGATGTTCCACATACCAGCGTGATGGGTTTAACTTTTAACTTTTTGTCAAGTCTGTAGTATCAATGACTAGCTGAACATGTTTGAACCATGCCATTGATGGGTGACATGTGACTCTCGTCTGCTGTCTAAATGGGGTCAGGAATCCCAAAACACCTGTTTCGCGCCCGAAGCCCAAACCGAGGCTGATCGAAGACGCACAACCCGCGATAATGTCCAGGTTCATTAACTTGACACAGTACATCAGAATTAGGAAATGGCAATCAGCATTGAGCTGTGTGCAGGTGTATACATAAGAAGCCAACATCTCCATGAAGAACAGTTGTGAACAGAAACTGTGAATCTTGAATTCCTCACATCACCACTTTGACCTTATTTTTCAGGGCAGGTGACATACTTAGCCTTATGTGCCAAGCAAAAG
>JZLH01S0063388.1:77027-89604 GCA_001188425.1 Eucidaris tribuloides | reverse complement strand
AAGGGGGAAGTTACACCTTTTCGTGGTTAATAAATGCTTAAACTGGCGACTCACATACATCATTTAAAAAGGGACAAGTTATACATCATTAGAAAGCTAGGAATGGGAGATTCCATTTCAGGTCAAAAACATCCTTCAAAAACTTTCATGAATTTTGCCCGGACTTATGCCTCATTTCGGACCAGAAAGGCGGGGTTCACATATGCCAAGCATCTGGCTAGAAAGCAAAGGTACCATTTTAAAAAAATCTTTGGTATGACCCGGCCGGGGCATGAACCCGCGACCTTCCGATTGTGAGGCGGATGCTCTAACCACTTGGCCATCTCACCTGTTCAATGATGTAAAGCTCATCTGGCATCTGCCAAAGAAATTCACGCAATCAATATCAGTCGACAAATGAAGAAGAAGCATTTCGAGGGATTTCGAAAATTAATTTTGCATAAATTAGCATAAATAGTTTTTAAGCCCTGAAAATATTGTAATTTAAAAAGATCATTTATTGCTGTAAAAGAGTAAAAATCTACAGTATCCAATGTGACCTTCTCCTGACCTAGTCTATTTCCTCCCACAGACTACTGTGTTAATGGTCTGACTGATTCGGAAAACGGGTGGAGTACTAATTGTTTATCCATGTGTATGATGCAAGTGGCATCATACCATTCCAAACTTTTGTATACTAAGATGTTTATTTGTCCACTTAAGCACTTTTATGCAGCTCAGATATCAAAGTTTGACATTTTTCATTTTAATTGAAGTCAGGTTAACTTTAGCCTTTCTCTTTAAAACTGGACTGATTTGAGTCTAAAAAAATATCTTACCTTGTCTTTTGATGGACGGCAGGATATTATCGGTAAAATGATCATAGGACGCTACTTTCCCCTCCCAAGACGAAATTCCAACATGGGCCTCGTAAATACGGAGACCCTGTCGACCGTCCCACTGGGGTCGCTGATTCTTTGGTTTGTAGACTTGGTCCTCTGGTGGGTCCCAGAACACACTTTGGTACAGCATGGTATTTGGGTCCTGGACTGTATATCTGGCCCAGGGTAGTATTCTCTCCACCATTTCTCCTGTCTTTGTCTTGATGCTCAGCTGTCAATCAATCAATCAAAGAAATCAAACAGTTCATGTCTAGTACAGAAGGCAGGGCTGCCACTTAAAGTGTTCATTTCCCGCTATGCCACATTCGTATTTCCCCCAGGCCTACAGACCCCACTTTTCCCCTATGATCTAACAACCCGCTTTTCACCTTTAACTAAGTTTTCCTCCGACAAACTTCCACTTTTCTCCTAAGAAACTAAGTTTTCCCCTACAAAATATGCTCAGGCCACAGATACAGCCTGCGACGTGGAACATCTGAACTGTGGATGTAACACCTGCTCCAGGTTGAACCATGCTGTAAGGAGGATTTGGCGGCTGTTAGTGACAAGGCTCTCCACGGTACGAGAGCCTGGACAAATATCTGACCAATGCCGTGGATGATGGACACGAAAGAAGAAGATCATATCAACATCTCTTTGCAAATAAACACTACACAAAATAAGTTCCCCCTTGTTCAAAATACCATAACTTTTTAATGAAATAAGTTTTAGCAAAATAACTTGGCAGGAACATTTCCACACTCGTTTACTAACCTCTGTGTGAAAGTAAGATTAATCCATCAAGCCATGCATGAGTGAGCATGAATTAAAGGCAAACCTGTCCCTTTTCAAAAGTCACAGGAGTCATCTCTTATGCCAAAATACCGGTAATGGTATTTTTGCTTTATTATAAAGTGTGCTGACTGAACCCTGACATGGTTACTACCTCTTATGTCCATACAACGTAGTAAAGATACACTTTGACTGAAAAATATCAGATTTCAATTTATTCAATAAACTTAATGGATTTCACAATTTCAAAATTGAGGATGGATGGAAATTGTTAAATTGAGCTCACTGAAGCGTAAATATGTGAAAAGTGCCAAAAGAATTGTCAGGGGGTCAAACGATAGCTGACTAACATAAATAGCGCTTAATCATTCAACAGAAACAGAATTTGTCAAAACTCAAAATCCTGCATCACAAATCCCTCAAAATGACCCTTGTGACTTTTGAAAAGTGACATTTTTGCCTTTATTACGTGCTCACTCAAGCATGACTTGATGGATCAATCACATTTTCACATAGAAGTTAGTCAATGAGTGCAGAAACACTCCTGCCAAATTATTCTGCTCAAAACCATTTTGTTAAAAAGTTATGGAATTTTCAAAAAAGGAAACTTAATTTTTGTGTAGTGTTTATTTAGACAAAGGGGAGCAGGTTTCTGCAGCAAAATGACAAAAAAAAAACAGTTAGCTGAAACCCACAAATTTAAAAAAGTTTTGGATCTTCACGATTGGTTACGGTCGGTTAACCCTTTTAGTCCTAGGCAGTGACAGGCCCATACTAAAAACAACACAAATGGCAAAAGAGCCCCTAAAATTTGAAAAAGAGTCCTCGTAAATTACCACTGGGTTCAATACAAATAGTATCTGGAATGCACTGAAACCAGAAAAGTAACCCCCCCCCCCATGAAAGTTTTTATTTTTTCCCTGCAACCTTTCCATGCAATGTGTAGGCCTAAAGTTGACATGGACCAAGACCGGGACCGAGGCCACTAGAAATAGGACTAGAGGTAGGCCTCAGATACAACACTATGAGACACTAGAAACACTTGACATACTGTAAAACCAGAAATTTTGGCAAGCATTTAACTTTCGCGAATTTCGTGAGTCGAGATTCGCGAAAGTAAAATGCACGCGAAAGCTTGTTTCTACACATTTTTTTGAATGCCAAAAACAATACAAGACCAAGAACATGTACTGTTTCCGTACAAATCAAATGACTTGAAATTATAGAGTAGTAGCACTCGATTACATACGATGGTGGCAATGCATTTGTTGATGAAAAGGCGTTTCAAATATTTTCTGTAAATTTTGGTGATAATTTATTAATAAAACACCAAAATATTTCTTCCTAGCAATTTATGCATGCGAAATGGCCGTCGGTTCCTTTCTGCGAAAGTTTCATGTCGCGAAAGTATAGTGTTTTACAGTACCTTGATGATGGTATTATGTGGGACAGGAGATGATCCATCTTCTCTCAGAGGTAGTTTTAACTCCCACTTGCCAAATCCAACATTCTGACATGGGTTTTGAGTTGCTGACCAGCTGTCTGAAGGGCAAAACAAAGAGAAAAGTTTAGCTTCATCACCTTTAAGTGGGTCATTCTGAAAGATTTCGACAACACTTGGGGTATATTTCCATTTTATCTCTGTAATTGTTAACCCATTGGAGACGATTTTATTTCACTATAACATGCATTTCCATAGACCCCAACACGAGTTAATTCGTACTTAGTCTCCAACGGGTTAAACTACTTATCATTTCCAAATACAGTCTTGCTTGATTTATCTCAAACACCATCAGTAAACACCCGAGATACAAAGATGGGCTGTCCATCAAGGCATTTTCCAAATATTTGTAAAAAACCTCCGTTTCGAATGTAACTGGAAACGGTTACCATGATACATCCGAAACGTCTATTTTAAGGTATATCTCCAACCAGTCCGGGTCTCTCTCTATGATATAATTGTCTGGTTACTGTGGGGCCTGTCGGTGGTTCAATGCAACAAAGACTGGGATCGGGGTAGGCCAGCTTCATTGGTTTTGGGTGATAATTTTGGATGTAACGCGGAAACCATGCTGTGCGACATTTTGTGGAAACCATTACATCCAACATGGCAGTCCTTCATTTATATGCTTCGCTGCATTGCTGCCCTAACTTAATGTACAGTGATCATGCAGGCGTTCTCTTAGGAATGTAATTGCAACTAGCTATTGTAGTATTATTCTGTTATGGATCTGTAGATTTAATTTAAAATGTTGCGTTGCGGATGTAACCGGAAACCGTTTCCCATTTGTCCGAAACATACTTTTGTAATAATTTGAAAATATGTCCTTGAACATCCTGTTTGTGGTACTTGTACACTCCATGAGATCACCAATTTTATCTAAACAGGATCTCACATTTGTATCATGTGCTATAAATTATACAAGGATGTTGAGGAAAATGTCACACTTTGTTGTCAAACTTTGTGGAATGAACCAACTCTTAACATGCCGGAGGATTTACACCTCTATGGACTTCATGTACTATTTGGTGCAGATCTGCGACTTTGGCACATTAAGAGTTAAACCCGCAAAAAAACGAAAGATTTTTAAAAGAAAAGTACGCCTAAATGTACTTATTCAAAAACCACTCAAATTAAAGAGCTTTTCTGATATTGTGTCATTCTAAATTATTTTGTGACTTACATGCATTAGAGATTTCATGATTTTGAAGGAATGTAACATTTGGGGGGAATTGTCCATTTAAATTCAGATAACATTTGGCCTTTGCGAGAATTGCAACAATGGGACTAGCCAGGCTACTCACTGAAATCGCCCTTCAAGTAGACAGCCTCTGCCCCAGGCACCCAGTCCCTGTACACCACCCCTCCATCTGGGGTCCTGTGGATGCCAAAGTCTTCATAGCTCCGGCTGAATTTATCCAATCCACCCTGATTCTCCTCTATGCCTTTCAGTACATGTTCAAAGCAGCCATACCTACAAAAAACGAGAGAAAAATGGAAAAACAAACAAGAAAGTCAATTATAGACTTAAAGTGATAGGCTAAACATTATGGATTCAATTTAAAAAATGTCAAACTTTTGTATCTCTGAGACTACATAGTATTCAAATAGAATAAACACTCTAGAATACAAAAGTTTGGAAAGTTACACTGCCATTGGCAAGTTATACATGAATAAACAATAAAAGTCGGGGCGAGTTATATTAACCTAGGTGTACACACAGTAAGTCTATGGGAGGAAATGGGCAAGTGAATCTGGTCAACTTACGATTTTCACTTTTTTAAAGCACTAAATAATCATTTTGAAATACAATTTTTTCAGGGCTTCATTTTTAGACCTCATCAAAGACACTGGTAGCATGGGGAATCAGCTACTCAGATTTTTTTAACTGTGGTAAATGTTAGCCAATACCTTTAAAGGCTCACTTTCATGACAGGATGGAAAAATGCCCTCTTGTGACTAAAAGATAAGAAGGGTACACTAATGACACCCAGTAATGGAAACTAGCCATGACAGTGTGGAAAAAACTTGCATCATTTGTTTTCCTACCACAATCTGTACACTATGGCACTGCAACAGTCCCTGTTTGTGAATAGGTGCCTGTATTCCAAGACTAGTTGTCATCCTCTCTGTGGTTGAGTTGACCCTTGACAGTGGGCCTTTAAGTACATGTACATGGTACAAATGGACTCGTACAATGCAGTTATCTTTGAAGCGTGCTGCAGGGATAGCTCTTCAAAAGCATGGACCTAAACTCTTGAAAATGCATTTGTCTTTCCGGGGCGGATATAGCTTTTTGCTTAGAGAAGGGGGTGGGTTTGACCAGGGCAGGGGCCTCAACCATTTTTCAAATGAGGGGAGTGGGGGGGGGGCAAAATTGTAATTGCAAACATCTGTGCACCAAGTGGCAAAAACAGAATTTTGCATGCTAATTGAAAATTATGTACATTGTACATGTACATTTAATTAGTTTTATGCATTACTTGTAGTTTAAAGCCCATGTTTACTTTTGGGAATTTTCTTTTTATTTGAAAGCTTCATGCACAAAAGTCATATCCCAGCAATAACAGATTCTGAATGTCTTTAGTTTTTTTTTAATTGATTAATGACAAATCTCGGGGGGGTGGGGGGGGGGACCCCGAAATTTTTGACCTACAATTATCGCAGGTTTTATCATTGACCAACGCACTTCATTTGCATAAAATCAACAAGTATGTACGGACCGATGCGAAAAAAGGTAAACAAATTTTGAAGCTAAAATCTTCTTCAAAACACAAACTACTGATTCCAAATGTAAAGAAAGTTGGAGTATGATAGATTTCTGATATAAACATGTGTATGAACAGACTAATCGATTATTTTAAAATGTAAAATTTTACAAATTTAGAAATTTACCTTCAAAACGGAAAAAGTAGAGCAAGAAACTATCGTAAAATTCACCTATTTAATCTACCTACGTCGGCTGTAATGTAATTTTACAGCATTACCTTCCGCTCCCATGTCATACAGTATCATACCTCAATGTCCCTATGTCATCGATAAAAACTAAAACTATGCGAAATGGAATCAGTCCCACTCATTGCTTTTCGGGTATTTCCTCCCGATGCGCCGCTGTGTGTATATCTATGGAGGCCTGTGTATGGCCTGCAGTGTTGTTTGCAGTGAATGCTGTGCAGAACTCGCTCGACTCAAGTCAGTGCGCGAGCAAGGTAACAATCTGCGCATACGTGCAGCCTGAATAACGGAGTTCGCTGGCCAAAATTTTCTGTATCGAGTTGCATAGAGAATACACAATTTCTGAAAATCTACTGGCTTGCCCCAGCTAAAACTTTACATATAGATGAATGAACCTTGCTCAATATGGTAATGAAGTCTTGTGTTGCCTCGTGTTGGTCCGCCACTGTGTCATACAAAAACAGACAGCTTGTTTTTGTGGAGTTGTATCTACAAACATGTTTACATCTCAAGTTCTACTTCATCAAATTTCATAAATTTGGCAGATATCAAGTTCATGGAAAACTTAGATAGCCTGGGAAGTTTCAGTTCATAACTCACTGTTAAAACGATGCAATGCAAAGGTAAAAATTTTGACTCTTTCTGACCTCGTGTGCGGACCTCCTTAGAAGTTCGTTGGAAATTCAAAATCAACGGGGCAATAATGATTATTGCAAATTGGAGTGCTACACTGAGACTTTTAAAAAAATACAGTGAACTACATGTAGGGGTATCAGATGACAGAGAATCTAGTTTTAGCACTCTCAAGCCCCTTTAACTGCTGTCTAAGCTCCACAGCCCAGGGAAAGGTGGAAAAAAAAGTTCTCATGAAGACAATCTCAGTTTACGACTACGAGGACACAGTTGATGACAGTTTGTCTTCGTTTATGAATAAGAGGACAATCTTCGTTTTTGAGAACTATCCTTGTTTACAGACCAGCGCCCCTACTTGTCTTGTCTTGTCTTGTCCAATGGCAATGCTGCACAAATATCGCCTCCAGTGCAGTGTGGCTATCGACGTGCAGACCCTCATGTATACAAGCTCAGGCTTAAAACTGTGCGCTATCAGTGTGTTGTACTTGTAAGGTTGGGTGCACACAAACTAGACCAATGTAATCTGACGTTTTACATCGGACGGCTGTTGAAGGGGCCGTCTGACGTCAATATTGTTAAAAATGAGAACCCCCCGGAAAATAAACGACAGATTACATCGGTCTGTAGACAAACGTTAGTATGACGTTATATCTGCATAATTATCGAGTCAGCAAGTTCCAGCAACTTTGACTCTAATTGTGACACATCATGCAACTTAGTTAGAGCTAACGACCAATGTTAGATCTGAATCTAGCTATAAGCAACGCTGACGCGCTAGCGTCAGCGTTGCAACTATACCCATTGGTTCTCGTGGGTTCCAACCTGGTCTGAGGTGCGACTGTGGGCAGCGCTTCGCCCCAAAATAAGGTTAGACCATAACTCACCCAAATCCGGGATTTTCGTCATGGTTGCATTTCCACGCTATGCCCTTTCAACGTTGTATGTATGGAGTCGCTCGCTAGCGATCGCAAATATGACACTGGAAGGTAATCAGAAAGGTCAAGCGCGCAGACTGATCTCCAGAGCAGCACACGCACAAATACGATTGCTGATGTACTGCGTGCGATGAACGCACTCGGGCTCGCAACTGACCTTTCCGATTACCTTCCAGTGTCATATTTGCGATCGCCAGATCGCTAGCGAGCGACTCCATACGTACAACATTGAAAGGGCATAGCGTCGAAATGCAACCATGACGAAAATCCCAGATTTGGGTGAGTTATGGTCTAACCTTATTTTGGGGCGAAGCGCCGCCCACAGTCGCACCTCGGACCGGGTCGGAACCCACGAGAACCAATAGGTATATTGTAGTTAATCTGAATCATTTTCATTTAGACTAGATCTAGTTTTAGTCCCAACGTTCAACCATGTCTACTGCCTGGCATGCCTGGACATGCTGGAAGTGGAACAATTTAACATTTTCTGGTCATCAGTCATAGACGTCTATATCAACTACACCTCGTCTAGCCCAGGCAGAGGTTAGAACCTGCTGCAGTCCGGTCCGGACTGAGCAAATCCAGGCCAGCCAGCGACTACTGACCAAGCCAAGGACATGCCACGCTCCACAGCCGGCTACCCCAGCCCCGACAACCCGGCCCGCCATCCCGTAGTTCCCGGGAGCTGAGCGGGGTCGTGAAGCGTCAGAGTCGCTGAACGCCTAGCTCGAAAACGGGAGACTCACCATAACATTATTAACAAAATGCTTCATACACTTAAATCCTTGTTTATATGAATTCTAAAATACTAAACCTCCGCTTCAATTCCCGCTGAAAGTTGGACAAGTACGGATCCACTTCAAGCAGCGTCGCTAGATGAGGAATTGCGACTTTCTCGGGGTCGACTGTCACACCACACACGGCCATGTTGATCAACCGCGTAGTCGCGTACCAGGGTTGCCAAGTTTTTCGATTCTCAAACGGCCAAATTAGGCCACATTACCGGCCAAATTCAGTGAAAAAGGCCAAATTCGGAATTGATGCATTTACGGGCACCATGTAGCCTAGATTTGGTTAGAAATAACGTTGTAATCAATTTATAACACCTTTGAAACCTCTGCTGCAACTGAAAATTTGAATGCCGTGGTTTATGCGGAGCCAGATTTTTCACGTGAAATACATGCACACCGCTACTTTTCGACTGAAAATCCCCGGAAAATAGGGTTTTATAATGATTTTTTCATAGGTCAGTGAAAAAGACCAAAAAAACGGCCAAAAAGCCGTTTGGCCGGCACTTTGAATTCTTCCCGGCCAAAGGATCTAAAAAACGGCCAAATTTGGTGTTTTTGGCCGGAAAAGGGCCAAACTGGCAACCCTGCCGCGTACAGATCTTTGGTAGACAGTCCATCCACGGCTGTAGGGACAGTGATTTTCCGCGATCGCGGAAAACGGACGGAATTCACGGAAACAGCCTTTCGAAACGGAAAGTGGCTTTTCAAACGGAAAATCACGGAAAACGTATTTTTCCTCAAAATGGTCACATTTCGAAGGGAAAAACCTCGAAATTTGTAACAGAAATTACAAGAAATTGACCAAACAAATTGCTCTGACATGTCTGAAACGACAACGAAACAGTTAAAAAAAACTTGCAACACCATAACCAACCAGGCCGACAGTGCATCGACACACGAAAACGAACACACAGCACTGCAGGTCTGCAGCAGTGCAGGAACACACGAGTGAAAGAAAACATCACAGATCACAAAACCAACAAACACAAGACCAACCATGATCAACATTCAACACAAATTATGTCCTCAATCATCAAATTATACACAACAAACTCACCACACAATCACTTTGATGACAAGATTTTGCGAACTTTATTCAAAATTCGATTGTTCTACGAACACTGACAAACGTGTCTATACATAGTACCGGGCCGGCCGTCTATACCAAAGACGTTATAGCGCCGCTAGCGGCTTCGCAGCGCTCTACGATCTTTGGTCTATACACAGTACGGGGCCGGCCATTGAATGGTATCATATTTTGCGCATACGATAGTGCACACTACGACTGCACAATACCTGTGCGGTGGGATTCACCAGTCTTTAGACTGCGACCATTTACCGCGCGGTGTGGTTGTGTGCATCATACACAGGGAATGCACGCAAACAGTTTACCAGTCTCGCTGATGCACAACGCAACACAGCTAAGCAAGCCAGCTGCACTGATCAAAGTGCGATTGATATGTGGGACTAAGCAAGCGTGATCTTCGTTGAAGCGATGTGGATAGAAAATGTACTAGAAAGTCGGGGAAAGTTAGAAAAGTGGAATAATCAAAATCTCTAAACGTAAGCAACCAAAATTAAATTTAAACGCTAAAACGGATTTTGTCAACAGCCTTATACGTATGCATGGTTTCGTGCGACAAAATTCGTAATTTGTATTGATTTCTATGTAAACGGAATTGTCACTTTTTGCATTTGTTATATTGACGGTTACAAAGTGCTATGGGAATACGGAATTTCGTTTTCAATTTGCATTGTTGAAACGGAATTTAAGATTCATGAATACGGAAAGGGAATTTTTTTGAAGACGGAAAATCACTGTTCCTTTACGGCTGCTTCTGTCGTAAAATTCATATTCCCCCTATGGTTGGATTATCGTATTTTCCCCTAGCTGACACTCATTTTCCCTATTCCATTGATCCAAATGTTTCTTCATACTGAGGAGTTATGTTATATTTCCCTTACATAAATCTTCTCCTGACGAATCGTATTTTCGCTATCAAAAATAAAGTCCTATAATTGCAAGAGATTTATTTTAATTAGATACTCGTTTGCGTTGCATTTTGCAGATATCAGTTTTTGCGTATCAACGATAGGAAGGCTAAGTAGTAAGTGAACCCTAGGGGGCCACCCTCCAGGACCAGTGGATATCATGCGTGAACGAGGGTTTCGAACGTACCCTAAACGATAGGGTAATTGGGGTAAGTGAACGAGGGTAAACTGCAACACGGACAATATATTTGGCCTAAATCAGACATAGAATATCTGGCAAATATATACTCCCGAATGTCCCACTTACTCCAACGCCATATGTTTGCTTTCGTTTCACACAAAACTCGGGTTACCTCGCATGAATGATCAAATAATGCAAAATTTGATACCAACATAATATGAGACAAAGTGAATAAAAATACTATATTAAGGTATAAAAGCATAAATTTTAGAATATTTCTGGAGTCACAGAAAAAATTGAAACAATGTGTTTGTTTATCTATAATAAAATGAATGCACAAATGGAAGATAAATAGGAAAATTCAGAGAAAATTATGCCAAAATGAAGATGTAAATGAGTAATTATTTACACACGGGTGTTTCCAGTTACCCCCACGGATCCCCTTGGGTAATTGGGACAACGCTTGTGATGATTGCTTTCGAAACACATTGTAATTAATTTTAGGGTTTAAATACAAATTATTAGAGTACTTTGTGAAATTTTCCGAGTTTGGAATAAAAATTACAAAAATTACAACAGTATATTTGATAACAAAATAAGATTTGGTACCTAAAATGTCCCTTTTTGACCTAGTCTGATGTAAAAAACGGCATAAAATTCCTGAATTTTTCATGCAGCTATAAAACAAACAAAAGAAATCTGTATATTATTTTTATTTTTGCAACATATTATAATTAAGGCAACTATAGCCTATAACTGTGAACAGCTATGAAAATAGTTAGTCAGCAAGCAAATAACCTGTCCACTTACCCCACTACTGTCCGTTACCTCCACGCGTTGGCTCCATTGGGTAACTGGAACACTGCAATTAACATTTATTTTATTTGTAACGTTATGGTATTTAATCCACAACATAGTTAAACAGGTCATCAATTGTAACATGGATAGTTTAAATCAAAGGTAATATTTTTCATAAATATATATACAATATCTTTGCTTGAGCTCATTTAACTTAAGGTTCCAGTTCCCTCATTTTACCCATAATTCACCTTTTCTGAAAATGCACCAAACAAGTATTGTGTGAAATGTACCGCTTAACAAGTATTGTGTGAAACGTACCCTTAAATATTGCATAATTGAACCACCCTAAAGCAAAGTAAAACGACCGTGATGCAAACATTGTTTGGGCACGGGCGGGGTGCACCACTGATCCCTTTTCCAATATATACAGTATGCAAACTTGAGTAGCAAATGCACAAGACAAAGACACAAGATACAAGATATTTATTGTCAAATTATTAAACATCATACGTAAAATTTTATTTCGGACAAATTTATATTTCAAGTGCATATAATAAATGAAAAATAACTGAATATATAGGCTGCCTAATATAATATAATTCCAATCTTAGACGACACTGTAGGGAATACATCATACACATAACCCAGGAGGGTGCACTTTGTTTACCCATGCGCGTCCAAAAAAACGCGTAAAAAGGTTTTTATTTATTTATTTTTTTTAAAGTGGGAACGTGCACGTAATGCGCATTCTGTGATACGGGACATTGTTTACGAATGATAAGCGTCAACAACAGTTCCCGAGACGCGACAATCTACGGATCCCGTCGCGTGGGACTGTCGAACAAAATGGACCTACGACGTAGGTCCATGAACAAATCGACCCCGGACATCGACAAACTATCTTTTCTCGAAAATCGGACCCTAAACACGTAGGTTTCTGGGACGAAAAGTTAGTATTTTTGATCGTGCCCAATCTTAAAAAGGTACCCTTTTTACGCGATTTTTGGTCACGGGGCGAAAAGTACACCCTTTTTTCAGTATTTTAGTGCTTTTGATACCCTTTTCACGTTACGCGCATAACGTGCCCAATCTTTAAAAAGGACCCTTTTTACGCGTTTTCTTGGTCACGCATGATG
>JZLH01S0063388.1:0-49419 GCA_001188425.1 Eucidaris tribuloides | reverse complement strand
TTTTAATATTGAAATAAATGGTAAAGATACATGGCAAATGGCACTGTGATTAGTTCTTTCATTTGAGTACTCCCCATGTGACAGTCTCAGCATGCGCTGAATGTGGCGTGATTGACAGGTGTCACTCATTCAGCATGTCACTTATTGAGTTAAAGGTCATCGCAGTCCTTGTTGAGTGTTTGTTGGTATCACGTCGTGTTTACGCATCCTCTTTTTCGCCGATGCGTAACCAGCCTCGATGTTTTGTTTCTGTACAATTATATGCTGTCTGCCATAATTATCAGCTATTGCTTTCTTTGGCTAGCTACTAAGGACGAAATTCGTAGGGGAAACCCCCTACCGCTGCGCATTTTAGCCAAGTGTAAGTAGTATGGGACACCTACGGGGAAATTACCTTCAGAAGGGGAAAGTAAGGGTATTTTGATGTGTCTGAAACTTTCTGACTATTTTCACAATTATGGTTAAGTCCTCAAAGGATTTTAAAGGTCCCACGCATGTGTTCACCTGTAGATATTAGAGTCTTGGAAAAAGGTTTGGAATATTTGTATTTCTTTGCATAGCCCTGTTTTAAAGTGCAGATTACGATTACTCAGGGGCGGCGACGAGGGAAAGCTATATGAGGGGCGAAATCTGAAAAAAAAATAGCCAAACAGCGTCCGACAAGCGGGGAGCAGAAGCACGACGACGACAAGAAGCGTTTTTCGCCTGCCATTTATTAATTTTTTTATTATTTTTTTTACGATCCAAATCAACAACAATATGGGCGATATTTTCGAAAAACAATAAAATTACCGTCAGTTTAACAAGTTTGAAAAAAAGAACAAGGGGCGGCCGCAACCCCCTGCCCCCCCCCCTTCCCGTGGCACCGCCCCTAGCGCTAATTCAGGACAAGAAACTTATTCTTGATAATTATGATTGATAACTTCATTAGGTATTTGCATTCCAAATTTTTGTCCATGACTGCATGTATTAGGGTAAATCAATTATTTTGGTTGGTAGGCCTGCTTCTCGGTCGCTACTCCGGCGCAGATACCGTATAATAACGCCAACCGTAAATGCCAGCTGTCTATTTTCTAAGGTTGCTTTGTAGGGGAAAATTTAATGTCGTAAGGGACGAGTGGATTTTAGTAGGGAAAATTACGGAGGAGCGTAGGGGAAAGGTAGTGCCCGTAGGGGGAAATACGCCTGCGGTGTAGGGCGAAAAGGACATTTTGAGTGGCAGCCCGTGCACATTTTGGTTGTTTGCATGTAGCCGTCATGTTCCACGCAAACTCAAGTCGGCAAGGATAAAATCAATTTAGGCATTTGACAGCATTCTACACTTAAGCCGAGAATTATTTCGTCATTCTCTGCTAAAACACAATTTTTGTCATTCCAAATCCGAGGTCATTTCACAATTTTCGGACACCCCCCTTTTGCTAAAGGTGGGTGTTTAACACCTAAAACACCCCCTTTTGCCAAAGGGGGTGTTTGAACACCCCAAACACCCCCTGCGTACGCGTATGGACGTAACATTCCATTCATTGATTTCATTATTTTATTTGTCATTTCTAAACATAGAATAAATCAGTGTAACAAAATGACACAAGGTTAAACGTGACATAATTTCAATCGACAAAATAGTAAAATATAATGTTAACAAGTTGCAATAATAAATTCCCAAATTTCTTTAATCTTATAAAACTGTAAAAATAAATGGGAATATGTTATTGTTCCTTGTTGACAAAATGAGCATAATATCTGCCACAAATCAAACATGAAGAGCTGTTCTTTTGTATAAACAACTTTATGTTGTAACATAAATTGAACTCTCTTTGCTTTCTAACGAGTGTTGGGGTTCTCAACCTAACAAACCATTCACCATTTTCTTTATCTGTAAAGTCAAACTCACCCTTTTCACCTTTTTCTTAATCTGTTATGTCAAACTCACCATTTTCACCTTTTTCTTAATCTGTAAAGTCAAACTCGTTGTGCCTGTCTATTATTTGTAAATTATACCTTCAATACCTTGAAAATGCTTTGTACAAAAATATTCCAAATTATGTTAAATTTCCTTAGATCAACTTGCTCAAATTTTGATAATGTTGTAGATCTCCACCTGGGTGGGATAACATAAAACATATCCATTATTCGAGGTACTATTCCCTATGAACCATTGACTTCATCTTACCATTATCTACACTCTTAAAAATTCCGGGTCAGTCTGACTCGGAGAAAGGATCCGTTGGGGGCACACCCGGAAAAGGGTCAGGTTTAACCACATTCCGGGTCAAGTTGACCAACATCCAAGTCAGGTTGACTCATATTTTGGTCAACCTTGACCCGGAATTTGGTTAAACTTGACCCTTTTCCGGGTGTGCCCCCAATGGGGACTTTTTTTTCCGAGTCAGTCTGACCCGGGATTTTTAAGAGTGTTGCAATTAACGTATAATGTTTGATTTGTCAAATGCAGTGAACTCCCGTCATAAAAAGAACCACTGATAGTGATATAACAAAATCTCGTTATAAGAAACAAAACTTCCTGGTCCTTAATTGAAATTTTCTTGGTTTCATGTTGTTTCTGGAACCCTTATGAACACACAAAAAAGTAACTACCCCCTTTTTCAAAATATGATAACTTTTTAAAGAAACTGTTTTGAGCAAAATAATTTGACAGGAGTGTTTCTGCACTTCTTGACTAATTTCTGTGTGAAAATGTGATTAATTCGTCAAGTCATGCATGTGTGAGGCTGTGAGCACATGTTAAAGGCAAAAATGTCACTTTCCAAAAGTCACAAGGGTCATTTTGGGGTATTTGTGATGCAGGATTTTGATAAATTCTGTTTCTGGTAAATGATTTATGTTAATCATCTATCGCTTGACCGCCTTACACCTCCCCGGACACTTTCCACCTTTTATGGTTCAGTGAGCTCAGTTTAAAAAAAAAATCACCTTTCCTCAATTTTGAAATCGTAAAATCCATTAAGTTTATTGAAAAAAAAATGAAATCGGATATTTTTCAGCAAAATGTATTTTTACATGTTGTACAAACATTAGAGGTTGTAACCATGTCACGGTTGAGTGATCACATTTTATCAATAAAGCAAAAAATGCCATTATTGACCATTATTTTGGCAAAAGAAACGACACCTGTGACTTTTGAAAAGTGACAATTTTACCTTTAATGTATGCTCACTCATGCATGACTTGATTGATCAATCACATTTTTACACAGAAGTTAGTCAATGAGTGTAGAAACACTCTTGCCAAATTATTTTGCACAAACCTGCTTTGTTATAAAGTTATGGTATGTTGAAAAGGGGGGGGGTAGTTACTTTTTTTGTTGTGTTTATTATGAGGTTGGATACAACAAAGTAATTGTCCTAGTCCTTGTAGTTTGTTTTAATGAGAGTGTACTTTCGTCAAATTACAATGAACATTAAAAATTTGTTAAAGACACTATATAACATTGTTGAAGCCCTATTTTTTAAAAAAGTCAAACTTTGCTATCTAACACATAGTGTTTGAATGGACAAATAAACACATTAGAATGCAAAACTTTAGACATTTATGCTGTCACTAGCCAAAAAAATGGCACATGATGTATTCTCAGCTGAGAAAAATTCTGCAACACAGCAGTCTATGGGGAAACTGGAATGGTCGCTAAATTATTTTCATTTTTTTTTAAAGCACCTAATGATCGTTGAATTGTAATCTTTTCAGGGATTCATGTTTAGACCTTTTCAGAGACACTGGTAGCATTGGGAATGGTGTAGCTAAGATTTTTTAAACTGGAAACATAGTTATACGATGCCTTCAAAATTATTTCTCGTTTTAAAAACATTTGCCAACAGACGCCATGCCAGTGCATCGTCTTGGCTTTACCAGCGGCTACGTCATCCCCGTGACCCGGCAGCTACCCCGCTCTCGGACAGCGACAGCACCGTCATCGGGGCTGTATCAGCATCACCATTTCCATGGCAACAGGCATCCAACGGTGAGACCATCCCGCCACCAACGTTCGCTGACCGCGCCCCAACCCCAAGGGCGGGTCCAATCGCCCCTGCCGCTCGCACCCGAGCAGGTAGCCAAAGTGGTGGCCTGGCACGAACCAGCGAACACAACCTTCCCGGCATCCACCACGCGACCGGCTAGGTCTCGGCAACGCGAGCTACCGAACATAAACAGTTCTCGAAAATGATGACTGAAATTTGTTCCGGGGCTTGCTTCATAAAGCTGTTCGTAAGTTACGCATGACTTTACGAATGACTTGAAATATGGCAAGCCAAATGTGATTCTCAAACTATTGAAATCACCACCGCTAATGTTGAAATATGCAAAATTAGATAAACACTCTTACTCTTAACAACCAGTTAACAAGCATTTCAATGCAAACTTTATTTTAAGGCAAAATATAATTAATCAAACTTTCGGCAAATGAAATTAAAAAGTTTTGGCATTTTACTTGGCACTTCAAATTCGAGTCGAGCCATGCGTAACTTTACGAACAGCCTTATAAAACAGGCCCCAGGTCAGATGGACCTATAAAATATGAAGAACCTCGTTCAGAAAGACTGATGGAAAATCGGACGCATCGAATAAAATCAGCATATCTGGTATTAACACATTAATTCTCATCCACCTAAAAATGTCTTTCATGTAATTTGTAAGGTTGGAAATGCGCCATTTATAAGTTTTCCCGCCCATTTTCGTCATCTTTAAAATGAAATTTCGTCTACTTTCACTTCAGTTTTGTCTCGACGAGAGTGGAGCGTGTAAATGCTATTTTCAGTTTGGTAATTTGCCTTTCCAATTCGTCATTATGCAACAAGTCGCAAATATTTTCAATTCAGAATGGTCAAATGTCATTATAATCCGTCCACGCTGGCGAAACACCAACAGATGTTGAAAGCGAACCTGTCTTTGTTACAGAAAACATATATTATCATCCAAATTGGTCCCATGTAATGCCCTAAATATTTTGAATAGACGAAATTAAATGAAATTCTGACGAGAATGGTTGCAAACAGACGAAATTATTTTGGCGTTCAAGTGCTCAGAGACTGTGACCGATGAAATGGACTGTATATAATTGACGAAATTTCGAGACAAAAGTGTTAAGCAGATAGGAAAAATTGCCAAACTAGTTGACAAAAGACGAAATTGGAATAAGCAATCCCATCACCCTGGCACCTCAAGACTAGTCTGAAATGAATATTTGTATCATGGAATGAAAACCTGTCGAATATGAGTGGGAAAACCGGTATCATAATGTGAATTACGATATAATGGTTCAACCAAAGTGTTGACAGCCACATTCGGGAAAGTCAGGGGAGGGCAGGGTGGGCGGGGGGGGGGGGGCGTTATATTCGGGAAGAGGATATCAAACCCGTAAACCGAATTTCAGAATTTATTTCGAGCTCCAAAGACGTATTTTGCAGGTGTAATCAACCGCTTTAAGCAAAGTACGCGCATTGGTGTACATCGCTAATGCAGGCGTCACACTGTCCCGAAGTTGGCCACACGATCAAGGAAATTTTCAGTTTCGGCTCTGATCATATAAACGTCGAGCCATTCGTGAGAACATCTAAAGCCATGGTCTTCTGTAGGCATCGTACCAGCTTCGGATGTTCATTCTCTTTGTTGATCCCGTTCGGGCCAGCTTCGCGCGAAATTGAAAATGCCATACTCGTGTGGCCATCTTGTGTCAATTTCGGGAAAGTGTGACGCTACCTTTAACGGAGACAGAAAAACATGAGAAATTGGTGTTTTTGTATAAGAAAATGATTTCTACAATGAAATACAAGTGTCCCCCAGGTAAAGCGACAAACAAAGGATTTCATTTTCTGTATGATTACGGGTATACTATTGTTTTGACAATCAATATATATCAATACATGTATTTATGCCAACCGCATAATCTATTTGTTCGAGTTGAAACAGTAACATTTTGTAGACGCAATGTTATGTGCACAAAACGCTTTAAGCAAGACAGTGTAAATAGTGTCTATATAATTTGAATCAGTATATATCTACGATTGAAAACTTGTTATCAGTTTAATCTTAGAATGTCATGTTATTTTTTTTCTGTTCAGGCATGTCCGTATTAAATGTTATGTACATATTATGTACAGCGAAATACTAATACATAGAGATAGAAATACAGGCAAGTAGAAAGATTGCTAGCCAAATGCATAGGATAGATAGAATGAATTATAGATAGATAGATAGATAGATAGATAGATAGATAGATAGATAGATAGATAGATAGATAGATAGATAGATAGATAGATAGATATTATTAAGAAATGCTTTCAGATGTAAACCAATAACAGTAGTTATTTCACTTTCAACTAACGGGTCATTTAACACAATATATCCGCTCAAACCTCTTTGAAAATGACAATACATTTTTGCAATATCTTAATTTCTATCTCCCCCATATTACTGTGTACCCCCCCCCCCCCTCACCACACTTGAATAATCATATCATAGAACGTCGTTATTAAGGGATATGTACAGGCCTTCACATTACTTCAAATAATGAATATACAGTAAGAAACAGATAGAGATCGAATCCTAGTTTAAAGGTTAGTGACATGATTGGGAACACTTGAAAATGCCTCAAGAACCAAATGAGTTGAAATATATACCAACTATACACAAGCTGGAGTGGATCTCACAGCTGAAAGGATTTGTCTGTAATTTGTTTACTTAAGGAGAATCAAGCATGAACATATTAGTGTGTTAATTTTATCGGGGCACGATAAAAATAAGACACATAGAGAGCCACACAACAGGTTTGCTGGCCACGAGGGATATTGACATAATTTATTTTAGAATGAGTCAACGTTTGACTACAAGATTTTCACAGGAGAATCCTTGCATAGTTTACTTGATTCTAAAGTAGTTTCAGTCCAAGTTGAGGACTACCCCCAATCATGTCATTTACCTTTAAGAACTTTCTGAGAGTTAGGGTCACATCTTTGTTCTTTTCCTTTGTTCCTTTTCTCTAAATTCAATGAGACATTCGGGGATGGGAGCCAGCCACTCCTTCACCCTCTTTTTAAGATAAAAAAATGCAAGGGAATCATATACACGTAGATGTGCTCCTAATTGATTATATTCGCCTTATTTGTTCTTCAAATTTTGATAATCATCTTTATGGATGCAAAGACCTTTTCTATTGTGTGTGTATGTGTGTCTATTTGTCCGTGTCCGTTTGTGTGTATGTTTTGAGTGTGTATCCCAATATGTGTGTGCTATTGTGTGTGTGTGTGTGTGTGTGTGTGTGTGTGTGTGTGGTGTGGTGGTTGGTCTGTCTGTGTGTCTGTGTGTGTCAGAGTGTCTCTTTATATATGTGTGTCTTGTGGGATTCCCCACACCTCAGGTCTTGGTCTTTATATTTTTGGTGGGGGGGGGGAGGGAGGGAGTACACCTGGCCATCTCTTAAACAAAATCCAGGATCTACCCCTTAAATTTTTATACAATCCTAAACAGAAACCTAGGAGGAACTACTACGCCAATAGTAATATTAACCACCAACAAACAAAGGCTAAGTTTATCATTGCCAAAGGCCTCCTCTCTCGCATTACAACCAGAGGCTGCTCGGGGGGGGGGTGGGAGGGGGGTGTGATGCAGCAAGCTCTTGTTCCCCCTTAGTTATTCTGACGTTTATCGCTCCTTGACTAATTTTCTCTGCCCCCCCCCATACATTATACCGATTACAACCAGGTGCAAAACAATCAAGAAAATAGGAATTGCAGTTACAAGGTGTATAGTTTAGTACTCACTTTTATTTTCTAGTAATGTACCAAGTTTTATTTTGTTGTTTTACTTACATCAAACCCAATAAACGTCATGTACATGTTGATTCTTATTTGCTATTACTGTGTTGTAATCAAAGTCTATACAAATGTGTAATTAAAGACTGCTGCATGAGCTTGACAATCATCCATTAAACACGCCTAGAATTGACTGCTTTTTTTTTATTCAGTGTATGCGAGTACTATTGAACTACAAAAATAAATTAATGACAACCCCCCTTTTTTTTAAAGTAACAGTCGGATATTTTTTTTTTGTTCTGACTACAGACCAATCTATCTGTTGGTCCCTGATGGAAAGAACACAGTGTCCCATAGTGTGTTTACAATGTGATCACATATAGTCGGCTATGTGAAAATCCTCAAATTTAACAGTGTGAAGATGATTTCACACTGTGGTAAGGTTTATTACAGAGTATTCACATAGTGATGTTCTGTTCTACACTGTGAATTGATGATTCACAATATTAAAACGCTCGAATTTAACACTGTGAAGAGATTTCACATTGTGTTCATGATGTGTTCACACTGTGTTTCACATTGTGTTTCACACTGTGGGACACTGTGTCATTTCCAGTAGGGTTGTTACCAATAGGATGGATTTGATGCATTCATTACATTTGTAGTCAATCATATTCAATATTAAACTTGTTACCAGTAACATAGAGTATTCAAAAGTTGTTGAGTGAAATTTTCTTGTTGACCGGAAAAAAAAGTTACTCTATGGACTGCTATGATTTGGTGATGTCATTGTTACCAGACCTAAGTATGTCACTGATTGATATTCGCAGCAAGAATTTAATGACAGGATTATATCACGTTATACGACGAAAACTACGTATAACCCCAGCAAAAAATAATTTTTTATATTTAACACTAAATCTATGATTCATCCCAAAAATTCATCAGCAACTAGGTGAGTACTACAAATTTATGTCATCATTAAACTCAAATACCCACTGACTGTAAACATCTAGAAAAAATTCCACCCAAATAAACATAAAACTATACACTAAAACATAAAACATGTATCATACAGCTAAAATAATATACCGCATCTTGAATGGTTTTATACAAAATGTTGTCAACATCAAAATCAAAATATATACATATATTTTATCTTCAGTAATTACAGTATCTCCCGATGTATCAACAATCAGGAAATATATATCATTCTTTACATATTTAAATAGTTACTACCCTTTTCAGCTCCTTTTGTGTAAACACAGGCCAAACAAAATATTTCAAATTCTAACCCACCAATGAGCATTAATATTATTTCATTTCATTTTAATCATTTTTTATCTCTTCAACTCAATTAAAAGGTTTCATTCTATTATTGCACTGTTCTCACACATCTAAAAGCTAATCCAATATATTATTTTCAAACAAAATCAACAGAAGAAAAAGAAGATGGAAAGAACTACAACTCTCATAGTACAGTTTGTTAAATGAATTTAGAGGTAACAGAACAAACTGACACTTACTACAATTCATACAATAAATGCCAGGAATAACAAATCCACAATCCCCTCTTTTTGTAATGTGTCCAAGGTGTTCACATGCAACATTCTCTATATCGCCAATACCACATTCAGCAGTAGAGGACGCACTTGTCCAAGAGAACTTTAGACATTTGAACAAACTTCTGGTTCCATACATTAATATGGGTTGACAAATGAATAGTCCCGTTAAAAATGATATGCGTAAAATTTGCGGCATATACACCTAACAAATTCTGATGCTACCTATAAAGGTCACATGAACTTGTAAAGCAAATTTGTGACTCTCTGACCTTCTTTTGTAAAATTGTGAATTCTGTAGACAACCCCGTATAATGTCTATGGAAGTTAAAATAAGTTTGTCAAACCAGCTGAAACACCATGCAATCTGCATATAGCACACACTGATGTACTAGTTGAGCCATTGTGCCCTCTACTGCCCAACATCCTATTGGCAATATGGAGAATTGCTGGGGCAACAATTCCTTGCATTTCTAAGACGTTAAATATTTCTGGGAACTAAAAAATATAGTCGTAACCATTTGTAAAATGGTTCTATCATGTGATATCTGAGATTTGGACAGTACAAAATGAAGCTTCCTAGTTCCGTTTTTATATAAAAAGAAGTAATTTTCACCAAAAATTCAGAAACCAGGTTTTGTCACATTAGCAATGTCATTTCTGACAATATATCATCATGTGCATGAACACATGTCCTTAAATTTAAAGACACAATTTAACAAAGACCACAGTTTAAAAATCTGAGCTACATGATCCTCCATGCTTTGTGTCTATGATAAGGTCTAATTATGAAGCCCTGGAAAAACTGTCAATCAAAATGATTATTCAGTGCCTTAAAAAGTGAAAATATATGAGTATGTATAGTTTGACCGGGTTCACCTGTCCATTTCCTCCCATAGACTACTGTGTTGACTACTTTGTACCCCACCAGAGTAATAAGTCACATGTGATGTTTATCAATCCATACCTTTCCAGTGGCAGCATAACTTTCCAAACTTTTGTATTCTTGGATGTCTATTTAAAGATTGTGTCAGGGATTTGCAAGTCCATAACTTCCCTTCATTATCGATACCAAACGGTGTTTAGTACTTACAAATGGTGTGTTGAAAGTTTGAGATCCATACGTCATGAACTTGTCGTTTTATGAGAAAAACTAATAACGACATGTTACCAGAATGTTGTTCTTTCCGTGAGTTTGAATTTCGCTCAAATTGCCAATCGCGGTTATGTGTACCGTCGCAAGACCAGCGGAGCACACTGATTGGTTAAACGGCTAAACTCCGCGCGACCTTCAGCTAACGGCTGATCGGACAATTTTGGAACGGCCCGTGTACGTTAACGTCACGGTAAATTTTTAAGTTTAATTGTCCAGAGACTCCAGATTTTCACCAAAACTGCGTATTCTACCCAAAGGTTCTATGACAGGTGTTTATTTATACTAATCTTCACATTGTGGATGATTTGAGCTGATTTCATTCATATTACCGTTTTCTGATGTGCAAATCCCTTACTCTGTCTTTAAGCACTACTGCGTGGCTCAGATAGCAAAGTTTGACAATTGTTTGAATTAAGCTCCACGTTGTTAAATTGTGTCTTTAATTACTGTTATGCACCAAGTTTGTGGCAATAAGGGCCTTCTTCCAGGCACATGACTAAGTATTTAAAATGCAACATTAACCCACTGTCTCCGAGATTCTCCAATTCCCATACAGTTAACACGTGGTATATCTGACTCCCATAGCTAATGGGTTAGTTCAACAAGAACAAAAAGTACATGGCTGAACTTCAAACAGTATTACTATGAAATTTACTGGTATTGCTATGGACACATACGTACATTGAAGACGTGCAGCTTATTTGAATCACTAAACCCATGGCCTATACAATTTTCAAATTAAATACATTCCACATCATTTGATAATTGCTTCAACAGTCCATTTGTGTACCCCAACACAATGCATTTATATGCTCTTTCAATGGTCAGTTGCAATACTTGACATTATTTACAGGTATGTAGTACTCAGCAATTTACACACACGCACAGATAAAACTACATTCAGCATTCGGCAGAAAGCAAACTTCAGAAAATGCTTTCAAACTAAATGATTAAACTATTTGCCTGAGGACTTCATGATGTATGAAATACCCATCACTATTCTGGCTCTTAATATTGATTGATTTATCTTTGCCCAAATAATTTTGCTACACATTACATTGTTTGGTTCTGAATTTCATGTTTTAAGGCTTCCTTTAATAAATTAACTTAGTGTGTCATGGGTAAAAAGATATGTGACACAAAGCTATAATTGCCCCCCCCCCCCATACCAGTACCCATATATGCACATATACGCAAGAGTAAAAATAAAACAAATGAATAGATACATGTAAATACCACTACTATTTTGAATGAAAGCATGGTTACCTCACTTCCACTCCTGTATTGAAAAAAGGACAAATGTTTTAAGTATCTCAAATTTTGCTCATATACTAATTTGAATATTTATCTATTCATTTATTTCCATACACTGCAGAGAGTACTTAAATATTTACACGTCAGAATACATGAGCCAGGCAGGTTTGAGACAATACAAATCAAAATGCCAAAAACGCTATATAAATAAAAGAATACATAGTACTAATGAAACAGTTATGATACGACACCAAAGATAAATATAAGGCTGCGAATAAAAGGCCTTAGTGTGAAAAACTTAATCCCTTTCGGTAGTGGTATGTTGCCTGGAAACCCAAAGCTAAGAGTAGACTCCAGAGTCCAGACACCTAAATGAATCCTATTTTAACACAGAGACGTTATACAAGAGGTTATAACACAATTAGTATGACATACCTATCATATCTTTGGCACAGTTGATTAAAAGTAAAGGCAAGCAAACACCATATTTTTTTAAATCTGGAAAATTGTTAACTTGACACATATCTAATCAATTTCCAGTGGTTACCTAATTTCCATTTGATATTTACATACTAGACCTACATGTTTGGAAGAATTTAAAAATTTCCCTTCCAATAATTTAAAATTATAAAGGGTTTGTAGGTGGATCCAGATGGTCACATGGGGTCCTGAATTCCATTTTGTTTTGAAATTTAACATTTCCATGTATTTTGGTGGTACATGCAATTGACTTGGATGTCCGTAACCCGACAGAAGTTGACACTCTTGTTATTTCAACATACTTCCATTTTTTTTTTTTTAAAGATGTCCACAATTTGTTTTCCCTTGATCTGTAGTTTCTGTTCCAATTTTTTTAGATGTAGACTCCAGAGTCCAGACACCTAAATGAATTCTATTTTCTGGGCTCTTAATTAAATGAATTCTTTTTTCTGGGTTCTTAATTAAATGAATTCTATTTTCTGGGCTCTTAATTAAATTAATTCTATTCTATGGGCTCTTAATTGGTGATCCGCCTAAACGTGGATCACCATAGATGTTGTACGATTTTTTTTTCTATGTTTGTTTCTTTATCTATGTTTCTTTCTGGTCACTTTTGTTCAGACGATATTTCAAGAACGACAACAGCGTTAGTCTTGTAACTTGGCATAGTTATATCCCATGTGAAGACCTCGGCATGGTAGTCTTGTCAATGTCATAGACAATCTGTGACGTCATTTATGACGTAATTTGTAAAAAAGCTAGAGTTAACCTATATTTGCAATATCTCGAGCCGGCCATCGAATAAATCAACCAAACTTGGCAAAGGTCAAGTTAAGGTCATGGGTCAACTTTTGGTCCAAGCCACGTGCGCGTCTCCACTGGTGTGTACGGGCGCGCCAAAAAATTAAAATGCTCTAAATGACTTTTTATTAACAGTACTATATGTTTCAGGTCATTTGGAGCATTTTGGTGCGCACGCGTATGCGCGCGTTTTTTCGCGCGCACCCCTTTCCCAACGGAATACAGTCGTTTTTTCGATGGCTCTTGATGTCTGACAGAATTCTCCATCATTTAGAACCCTTTGCCGACCAGCAGGACCAAAAATATCGCTTACAAGTCCAAAAAACTGAAATGCGCGCGTAGTGAATGGCGATATTTTAAATCACTCATAACTCTCTAGAATTAACAGTGACCCCTACTTTTTATTGCTTATTCTGATAGACTATATTGCGTAAAAAGCATTTCAGGCATCGATTTCTATGTCAAAGTGCTGTGACGTTATCTATGACGTCACAAAGAAAAATTGTATTTCGGGAATATCTCATGACTGGAGTTGAGTAGCATAACCAAACTTGGTGCACAGTTACTTTAGGTCATAGGTCATTCCTGGTTTTAATTTTGTGTGTGCGCGCGTCGGGACGAACGCGTACGCGCACGTCGAATGTTGAATAAATGTTTGATGGAGAATTTAAAGTGTTTCAGCAAGTAATGGCACCTGTTTTAGATTGTCCGTTGCATTTGCTTTAGATTTAATGATTGTAGCGTTTACGCGGATCACCAATTCGTCTCAGGGACGAATTAAACTCTAGTTGAACTTAATATGGCAAGTAATCATAAATTCTACATTACTGTATAAAATACATTTCAACTGGTGCAGCCAATGCACGAAATGAAGCTGAAATATATTTGATCAAATATAATCTCCCCTCTGTTGCCGTCATGAATTTCCTGACTAAATAAATGTCATGAGTCATCTTTAAGTATTTATTCCATTTAATGAAAGACTCTTTTCATATATACTATGGGAAAAATCACGTTGATGTGCAAGGGTCGCACTTGACTTTTTTTAAAACAAGTCAGGCGGACTAGTTAGCTTAACCCGTTGCCTCCGAGAATCTGAAAATCCCATAGAGTTAATACGGGACACATCCGGTTCCTGGAGCCAATGGGTTAAATTTTGTGTAGTCTGCAAAAATTCTGACTAGTTCCCCCCCCCCCAAATAATTTTCATGTGACACTCAATGATATTTTGGCGAGCTATGCAGACTAGTTAATTTGATTTTGACTACAGTAACTGTGATTTTTGCTCGAGTTAATCATGAATGCTGATGCGTCTTCCTAGACAATCTAGTAATGACCCTGCAGTCATCCTATTTCAACATCCTGGTATTAAGTTTACTCAACACAAAATTCACAACTTAATCACAATTCATTGGACGTTATGTGTAGTTTTGCCACTTCTGTGCTAAATGCAACTGTTAAATGCTATTGCTGTACACTAAGTAATACTTGCCAACCAACATCACTGTACATTGCTCACAGATAGATAAGTTACTGCACAAAGAAGAAAACCTAAACATTCACGACAGCAAAGCTTGTAATTCAAAACATCTAACCTCCTTTGAATTTCAACAGATATTTTTTTTTCTTCTGGAAGACTACTTTTCCAATAGACGTCGGGTGGAATTGAAATTACCGGTAGTGCAATATGATTATTCGCAGCTTTACTATCATCTGTCATACAAGAAGTATCGGTGAGTACAGAATTACGGCCATACTTCTTTCATATTTTCATGTGTAGGAATATATCCAATGTAAACCTTCCACTTATATGAGTAATTTACGGAGGGCTGACTCTCTGCTGAACAAGATGTCTCAAAATAATTTGTGCAAGTAAAAAGCACCCTCTTTGGCGATTAGAAAATACTGTTGTGACATGATGCTTACATCAACGTCAAGGACACAGACTCATCTTTCAAATGCCATTTATTCTGTTAAATTTGCTTGTTTTGATCTCGAGATATGTTTAGTTAACAATGACAGGGTAAACTCACAATTGTGCCACTTTTACTATAGTCAATGATAGCATCAGGCCCACTTTCCTAGTAAAACTGGTACAATGATTTTACCTTTTCGTTGTTAGCTGAACATATCTCGAGATCAAAGTAAGCAAATTAACGAAAACAAGCAACATTTGAAAGCTAAATATGCCCTTAACATCAATGTAAGCATCAATCACAACAATATTTTCAAATTGACAAAGAGGGTGGTTTTGACTTGCACAATTTTGTTGACACACGCTGTATAAAATTAAGAACAAATTGTTTTACTGTGATAATTTTAATATTATTGACACTTGTTTAAGGGGTCAAATTTGTGGCACAAACTTGGCACGTTAAGAGTCAAACTGCTATTTAAACAGTGAGTTTCAACCACTCTCATCTCAAACTAACAACAACTATTAAAGTACTGTGATAATGCTTTAACCCCTTGCCTCAGAGATTCTGTAATTCACATTGAGGTAACACATGTCACATCCAGTTCCCACAGCGAACAGGTTAAGACTAGTCCCAAAACATGAGAGGACATGAGCTACTGTGACATTGGTTACTAGCTTCAGTGATACAGCCACTGAACCGCGATGTCTAGACTTTTTTTCAACAAACTCGAGAGTGGCGCGTAACAGGTCAAAGGTCACTGAAGTAGGCACGTGATGCGGCTCCAGTACGAACCCCACGAGTCAGACTCTTAGTTTAAAGGGAACAGTCAGTGTTGGATGACAGCCAAAGATTTTTTTGTGTGTGCTCTCTTTCGGTCGATCTGTGTTGACTTGAATCATTCCTCCTCCTCATTGTCCAAGTGTCGATTTCCAGTCAGGGAAGTGTGGACGTCATCACTGTCGCTTCTGTCAGGAAAGAATAAATTTGAATAAATCACTCATTAAAAGGAAACTTAAATAACGGTACACCTAAACTGATAAATGATGGTATATATTTTTGAGCTACCGATAATTACAACAAAACTGCCCTTTACAGACTGTGCCCATGACTTGCATACCCTGAAATGAACTTATCAGCTAAATAAACTAAAATCATTTATGATGTAAAGATTCACATATTCACCTCTTACAGAAGTCTTGGGGCTGAAAAGCTGGATATGTGAAAATAACGTAATGTTGTGAACTGAATTTGAATACTCTTCTCATCCATTAAACTAATCTGACTGTCAAGCCTGATTCTTCTATCATCAGGTGAAGACTGAATAGCTACTAATCAAAAGGTTACAAGGTCAAAATCTCACATCGTTGCAACTGGACGGTTGTCATGCAATCTCTGGCACGGTTGGACTTTACAAAATTTACAATTAGTATGTGAAAGCTAAATCCATTGTCTGAAACTTTAACTACCATTACAAAATACAGCTTGATCAATGGCCAAATATCAAATGATTCATTGTTTATATTTCAAAAACTTTACAACGTCTAAATCCCAAATTTTGAACACTGCATTTTTATGTACCTATCTTTAGTTGGATCAAATCAGAGCAAAAACAGGTTGGTATACAAACAAGAGCCCTGGGGGGCACGACGCTCACCTGAGGTCTCGCAAACTCTCTATGGTGCCCACAGAAAAAACATTCAGCTATATGTATAGTTTTGGCCCTTGGAACCTATATCAATTCTAGCACCACATAGCCAAATGAACCAGTTGGAAACTTTGCATCCCTTGCCATACACGTATAGCTGATTTTGCCAAGTTTAATTAAATCTGACATCCATTTTTATAAAAACTAGGCAGCGCCCTAGTATTTAACATTTGACCTTTGACCTACTTATGTGACCTTGACCCAATTTAACATTGAGGTCACTATAAACATGTAGGCATTTACCATCCAAGTTTAGTCACAAATGGGCCAATAAACAACCAAATAAGAAACATTTAACTTCATTTGACCTTTGACCTACATATGTGACCTTTGACCCCCAAATTACATGAGGTCACTGTCACAAAGGTCATCTACCACCCCAAGTTTGGTTTACAAGTGGGCTTATGGTTAGAAATTTAACCTAGTTTGGGCCTGCATGGCCCGCCCGCGCGCCCCTGGGCCCGCCAGGGGGCTGGTGTACCATTCCGCAGGAACGCCTCTAATCGCGCCTCGCCCCTGAGGATCATTCCCAACCAAGTTTGGGTCTAATCCATTGAGGTGAAGGTGAATTATTCCCATAGCGCCCATCGCAACTTTGCCCGACTTTAGGGGCCAAAACCGGGCCACCCTGTGCCATTGTCATCGAGGAACATAAGTTAGCACATATAGAGGTATCTACACACAAAGGTGGCTACTAACTATTTCTGGATCGCTAGAGAAGAAATGTTTGAAACTACCGTACTTTTGGCCCTTTAGGGCCCTGCCCCTGGCCCCAGGGGGGGCAGGTGTAGCCATTTGAGGACGGCCATTGAATCCCACAACCCTAAGGATTATTCCTGCAAGTTTGGGCCAATCCAATCATACATTTTGGAAAGAGGAAGCTGAAATGTGTAAAGTTTACAGCACAGACGACGAGCGAACGACGAACGATCAGAACCAGAACGGCACGGACGACACGATGCACGACGGCACACGGACGACGGACGAAAAGCGATCGCAATAGGCTCACTTGAGGCCTTTGGCTCAGGTGAGGCTAATAAAAAAGATAGTTTAAGGTATATAATTTTCCTTCCTTAGTTCAGTGTCATTTTTTTTAAACTTACTAAAACAAGAAGCTGAATCTTTTAGAATATTTTGTTGTTGTTTTCGTTCTGAAGGGAAAGAAGTCCATATAGCAGCACTTTGTGTTAAGCTGTCAAAATTGGATATTAGTAGCAAAGATTACTACCAGGTAGAGTAATGTTGATTGATTCCGTCAATATTTGTCAGTCTTTAAAAATTAAAGACAACTTACCCATATATTAAGTTCATCTTCAGATCGTTCAGCATTGGAAAGTTGGATTTGTCTTTGAAGTAAATGAATCTAATAGAGAATATAATTAAGGCAAGAGCATATTAATTAGCAATGGCAGACAAGAATTGAGGTGGTAGACCAAATTTACCTTGTTTATTGATCTCTAATACTTCAGCTACTTATATACTATTCTACTACATTCTATTTATATTACTAGCTACAGCCTACTACTACTACTACTACTACTACTACTACTAGCTACTACTACTACTAGCTACTACTACTACTACACTATCAGCGAAAGGACATTTAAAAAAAAAATGACCATTATTGAAGGCCTACAGGAAAAAGTGATAAATATGAAGCAGGGGCGTGAAACGCGAGGGGGGGGGCAAAGAGGGGCCAAGGGGGGGGCAGGCTTGCCGCCGCCCAAAAAAAATTTTTTTGATAGCCAAACAAAAGCCTTTTTTCAAAAACGAAATGTGCCCTTTGTGAAATGATGCATGTCCTTTTTTTCAAAATGAAATGTGCCCATTGTGAAATGACGCCTGTTTTAGTCTACTCATTTTTGTCGATATTTGTCTTCTTTATATTTGTAAAGAATTTTTTAAAGAAAATTTTTAATTTTTTCTAGCCCCTAACGGGGCACGTATATGCCTACAATAGACATAATTAGGTAAATTATATTCAACAAGCATTTTGTGCCTAAAATGGGCATTTAGCATCTCCTCTTAATGCCCTCATGTGGTAGCAAAATTATGCCATGCTACTGTTTGCCCCATCCCCCCCATTTTAATTGAAGGCAAATAATGCCTTTTATTCTAAGTTGAATGTGCCTTATCTTGGTTTTGGGCCCATACTGAGTGCAGTGAAACCTTTATATACGCACATTCGTCGCTGGAGGTGATTTTCTTTTATTTTTGTTATTGTTTATTCTATGTAATTTGGCCTCTGACTGTCTGATGGGGCACATAATAGAGAAAGAAAATACTTTGTTCAAAGAAGAGGCACATTATGTACCTAGAAGGGGCATTTGGCCTCTCATCTGATAGAGCTGTCTGCGGTTGCAAAAATTGGGCCCTCTCCAATTTTTTTTCGTGATTACATGGCCCTATTTTATATACTCTTCAAGCGATAAAAAAAAGTGTTTTTCGTGAGGTAACTTTCCTACGGTCGCCTTTTCTTCTCTTCAACAAAGAAAATCACTTCATAAGGAGAAGAATGCCCCCTTTTTCTTCAGCAGAACTTCAAGTATTCGCAATGTGCATCATGACTTTGTAATTTATAACGAAACTAGTTTATCATCTCTGCCCTCACTAACGTATTTGCTCATTGAATCTTATGGATTCGTTTGATGTTCTTCATCTTTTCAACACACTGCAGAAATGCTGAGTTGTAATTAGCGCCAGAACAGACCACAAAGCGAGTTTTACATCTGAAAATTTCAAATTTTTCCAAAACCGCTCGCTCGCGAGGTAGATATATGCATATTTCATGTTTAAATGATCAGAAATCCCCTTCAAAAAGGTTTTGCTCAAGTTACATTACCATGAAGAAACAGCTACTTCAAGCAGAAAAGTTTAATCTAGACAGATGTTCTTTATTTTTTTTTAAATACTACAAAAAATCAATGCTGTAATTAGCACCAGAATAGACCACAAAGCGAGTTTTACATCTGAAAATTTCCAATTTTTCCTAAACCGCTCGCTCGCTACGCTCGCTTGCGAGGTAGATACATGTATATTTCATGTTTAAATGATCAGAAATCCCTTTCAAAAAAGTTTTGCTCAAGTTACATTACTATGAAGAAACAGCTACTCCGAGCAGAAAAGTTTGATCTCACAGATGTTCTTTATCTTTTTTAAAATACTACAAAAAATCAGTGCTGTAATTAGCGCCAGAATAGACCACATTGCGAGTTTTACAACTCAACTTTTCTAAATTTTCTCAAACCGCTCGCTCGCGGATTATGTGTAGGCCTATAGACTTCATGTTTCAAATCGGAACCCATTTAAAAAAGGTTGGGTTCGAGTTAGATTGCCACTAAAAACAGCATCTTCAAGCAAACACCTAATCTGATGGTGAAAATACCTGCTTGCGCCCAATGCCCCTTTTGACATATAAGTGCCCTTTTTTGGCTTTGCCCCCCCAAACGAAAATACGTTCCGCCGCCCCTGATATGAAGGGTTGCTTTATGATTTATTGTGGAGGCTATCTCTAGAGGTACTGAATAATGCTTAACTTTCCTTAGGCCTTCAATATTGGTAATTTTCAAAATGTCCGTCTGTCACACTAACTGATCACACTCTATTACCAATTCTTTTGTAACTCGACTGCTACTACCACTACTATTAATACTACCACTACTTCCACTAGTACCAGTGTTTCCACCTTAAACTACAACTTTTGCTACTACTATGATACAAGAATAAGTTTACCAATATATCATCTAAATTACCAAGTGTGACATACCATTTAATGCTATGACTACAAATGATATTACCTCTGACTTGATTCCATTAACTTAAACCAAGATGCCAACATCTTACTAATGATAAAAGTATTTTAAGTAAAAAAAAAAGTATTTTGGCTTCAAACACATTTCTATTCAGCAGAAGTGTGCATAATGTGATTCAAAGAAGAAAAGTATTTTGAGGCATTTTGCTCAAAATCACCAGTAATTGCAACTAGATAAAAAGTACTAAATACTGCCACAAAAAAAAAAAACAGTTGGCATCTCTGTCAAACTGATTGAATTTCACCCACCTTTATGTGCATTCTTTGACGGTGAGTAGACAAAGGCCATTGTGTACAAGTAGCAGTTGAGTAGACTGTAGAATGCCAGGAATTCAGCACGTGAACATGTCAGTCAAGGTCAATATTGCTCACAAGATGGTTGCCATGGTAATGAGTAGTGTTGCACGACTAAGTCGCGAAAAGTCGTAGTCGCGACTGCCTACACGGAGTCGGCGACTCGACTATCGCAACGCAATAGTCAACTTTTTATCACATTTAATTGATATGTAAAAACTGAGTCAAAAGAGTAAAATTGAACAGAACTACGCAATCATTTACTATCCATTTGTGGCAGAAATGAATCCCTATGCTCTCTTTCGATCGCAAATCAAACAGACTTGCCAAAATGACTTGAATCAGCCTATAATCGTGTAGTGCTATCATACATGTGTTGCCGTATACGTGCGACTGACTGCGACACCCATGCACCCCACACCACCAATCTTGAACACCGATAGTCGACTAATAGTCGGAGTCGCGACTATTGGTGGACGACCAGTCGACTCTCTAAAATGCTGAAGTCGTGCAACACTAGTAATGAGACCATTTTTAATAAGGGGAACATGTGCCAATGTATCGCTAAAGCATGCCCATACACGTGACTGGCTTGTGTACATTACAATTCTCCATATTGCATATACCCAATATTTGCCGATAGCAGATACTATACAGGGTGGCCCAGAAAGAATGCTACACCTGCGATCGCTAATTTCTTCAACATCATCTGCAATATGTCATTGGTTTTTGTTTCAGCGATTAGAACATTCTTTTTCCAACAATATGATACCATGATCATTGATTTTGAGTAATTTGTTTGGGTCATGCGGCCATTTTTCAGAGGCAATGTCATTTCCCAAATTTGCCAATTTTTCAACAGCGGTGGTCATCGGAACACCGAGATATTCTCGCATCTCAGTGTGCCATACCAGACAAACCGCGATGACAATGGAGATGTAGCTCACATCGTCTTCCTTATCAAAGCGAGGGCATTCCTGCCCTTTGTCTCGGTGGAGCTTATTCTATGGCACACCGTAACGCGAGAATAGTTCGGTGTTCTGATGAATATTAAAAAATAGCAAAATAAAGAAAATTACATTGCCTCAGAAAAATAGCCCTAAGATCCAAACACCTCAATCAAAATTAATGATCATGGTATTATTTTGTTGGAAAAAGAATGTTCTAACCCATGAAATAATCACCAATGACATTTTGTGAATGATTTTGAAGAAATTAACGATCGCATGTGTAGCATTCTTTCTGGGCCACGCTGTATATCAACATCCTGGACTTTTTGCCTGTTTGGGACAAACTCTGGACTAAAATATCTCTCGTTGGTGTGCTTTGTGTCGTGGTGAATTGTTTGGAGGGTTATGCATAGTGAAAACATAAAATTTATTTACCTAATGTCTTTAACTCTTTACTCACTACGGTCGACCACTGTCACCACCACTAACTCGCTACCGTTGACTCTCGTCAATTCTACAAGAACAATGTATTTCCTGTTCTTTCATCTATTCACACCTTTTCCCCAGTATTAACAATACATTATTTTCTGTCGAGTACGGGATCACTCATGCATGAGTAAGTATGTTTACGATGCATTGTTTACTGGGGGATATGAAAATAATCAGCAGTCTAGGTATTCATAATGCGTAGGGCAAAGAGTTAAAAAGAGTCCCGTTACTGTGAAAATGCTTATTTCAGAACATCAGGGATGAACGAACCAATAAAAAGGATATAGTTATTGTAGTACGTTGATAACTCTGTCACAAAGTTCACATTTAAGATGCTGACCCCATATCTCATGATAGTGATGGCAATTCTGTATGAAAAAAAAATATAGAATTACATTTACTTTTTATGAAAAAAAAAATCATACTTAGAAAAACACTTCATACATGAAGTTTTTACATGCTTTACACCCAACAAATTACACTAATTACATGTAAACAAATAACCATATTGACATACCCATCATTTTACAATCACATTTAATTTTAGCTATAGTTACTGAACAACGAAAATGTTCGCGTCTGATGATTATGAAAATGGAATGGAATGTTAACCAGAAACTGGATTATTTTGTACTTCTGTACATATAACCTTTCAAAAATGTTCAATTTTCTGTTAAAAAATCCAAATGTTATCAAGACAAGCCATGTTTACAAAAAGATAATAGATTATAGGCATTTCAGCAAAGTTTCTTTCATATTAAGAGGTATGAAATTGAAAGAGGTATGAATTGTCTTCTTGGCGAACCAGTGTGCCATCAGTACACGCAATGTCAGTACACAAAGTGTTAAAACCTGGGAACACACATTTTTTTTCTCCACAAATTCTTCACACTGACATGAAGGGGCAGATACTGTGCCCCCCCCCATCACTTTAAAGGCACGGTTCACCCTGACATCAAGTTGGTTTTAATAAAAACAGAAAAATGTGAGAAACATATTAATGAAAGTTTGGCGAAAATCCACCAAAGAATAAGAGATTTATGAAGTTTCAAAGTTTTAGTTTTGTGACGTCACATGCGAGCAGCTCCCCATACTTGTCATGTGATATGAATGTCATAAATGCCGTTTTCTCAAAAATTTGAAAATGATTTTACCTGTGCATTCAATATATTATCAGAAATATTATTTCATACAGACTTCTATGAAAAAGAAAATCCATTTAATTATCATAAACCATTAAAAATGGAAATTTATGGAATTTATATCACATGACATATGTGGAGATGCTTGCATGTGACGTCACAAAATTAAAATTTTGAAACTTCATATCTCTAATTCTTTGATGGATTTTCATCAAACTTTCATTAGTATGTTTTCTCTCATTGTTCTGCTTTTATTAAAACCAACTTGACGTCAGGGTGAACCTTGCCTTTAACTATGAAGAATGAATACACAACTCACGTTGTTGCTACCACAAACAGCATAAGGACCGTCATGACTTTTAGTCTCAAATCTGGAAGATAAAACAAGTAGACAAAATTTGTCAAATTAAATATGGTAGTAATTTTTTTGTTTACATTCAACATAAAAATTATCTAGCTCATATTTATCTTTGTCTACTTGATCAATATACCTAACCAAATCTACATTTAGGAAAAACTTATCCATGACTATTCAAGTATATCTTGACAATCTTAATTATCACACAGTAATGTTTCTTTTGATCTAGTTTGATTTATTTCCATCCGTTTACTACATGTATATATGTATTTGCCTATCTTTTTTTTCTCTGCCTTTTCTTCAGGTTTATTTTATTTGTTTTGTTTTACAGTGATTAAATGACATGTTTTTCATGATATAAAAATACAAAAACATGTATATACTTTAAAAAGTAAACAACTAATTAAATCAAAGTAAATGAACACTGTAATACCTTCTTCAAAAAGAGTTCCGCAACTCAACTTTGAACATCAATATCTCTCTTGGTATTATAGTATGACACTTGATATTGGTATGATTCTGGATTCATGGTATATGCAAAACATTTTAGTAGTGAAAAACTGCAAAATGCATTGTTATTCTCACCAGTTCAGCATTCATTTAAATGGAGAGTGGATTGTGTTTGATGTTGTGATGGTTTTTAATGAAGTGCTGTGTTGTTCTCACATTTTATTTTGATTACTAAATGTGATTTAAGTGGGTAGTTGTGAAATTACCATGATTGTGTTTGAGTTTCATTATAATTCTTGCATGTTTTTCAAGGTCCCCTCCAACAAACAACACATAACTGTTTCATTGAAAACAATCACAACATTGTTAAACACAATCCCCTTTCCTCACTTACAAACGAACACTGAACTGGCGAGAATAACAATGCATTTTGCAGCTTTTAACTTTAAACTTGGCTTCTTATCAAAATGTCTTGCACATTCCATAAATCCATAATCATAGCAAATAAGGTATCACTGTGGAGGAAAATGAACAGGCTTTTCAATGACACCAATATCATGTATTATACTATAATACGTAGAGAGATTTTGATGCTCAAAGTTGAATTGCAGAACTTTTTTTGAAGAGTTTACCATCATAAGCAAAAGTTTAAGACCACAAGAATATCTTCCATTAACCCTATTTTAACTGGGCTATTTCAGACCGGGTTTTTACTGGGGGGGGGGGGTTCAATTTGACCCCCCCGTCAGATCTCGGCCGCCGATCGCGCGATCGCCGTGAAAATTTGCGTGCGCATAGAGCCGGATGTCAACTACATGACTGTATAGTAAAATTTTCAAAAAATAATTTTTACATTTTTTAAGTAATTAATTATGCAATAAGTGTATGAAATTTTGATTTCGGCTCTAACTCACTAAAACAGCTAGTAGAATGTAATTTTTGGTGAAGATATTCCATTGTTTTACATTTCTAACAAATTATCTAGCAAAAACATTTGCCGAATTGAATTAAGTTTCTTATGTATTTTATTTGTTTTGTTGAATTTCTTTTTGTATTTCCTTGTTTTTCGATTTTGTTTCTATTGTTTTTTCGATGAAATTTGTTGGGCGACTTTTGCAATCATAAACAGCAAAAATTAATCATTTCAACCAGTAAAAGCAAAAATATTCATACATTTATGATTTTTGGCTGAAAACAAACTTTCCATTGATTTTGTACACGAAATCACGTTTTTGAGCAATTTTGGGGTTGACATGCATGTATAAAAAGTCGGCAGCGCATAACAGTATTTCCGATTTTCGCGAAAACGGTCTCAAAAGATGCGCAAGACTTGAAAGTAAAAAGTCGGCGAGCGACGCGGAGAAAAAATTTTGCGCGGCGGCGTGGTCGCGAAATTTGTCGAGGGGGGGGGGTTCAAATTGACCCCCCCCGAGTTAATATAGGGTTAAAGCATGTAGAAAACAAAAGCGCAAAACTATTGCTTCTTTGAAGATGTTGAAGGGCAAGTAGGATTCAATGTCATTGCTCACAGGGCACAAGAGAATGCTTATACCAACATCAGTCCCCTTTGAAGGCAGATTACTGCACGAACTTGAAGAATCTTCCACAGTAATCACAAGGCCTTGGCACTGTATGGTCATCACATCACTGCACAAGGTTTGTCAAGTTCTTGCTCAGAGTTCAAAGTAAATCTGCTTTTAAATGTATTGATGCTGGTGGGAGTACTTTCCTTACCCTTTGAGCAATGAATAATAACTAATATGCACTAAACCTCTCCAAGAAGCAATAGTTGTGAGTTTTTCTACTGTACATGGTTTAATGGGAAATGTCCTTGTAGTCTTAAACTTTTGCTAATGATGGTATATATCAAATCCAGGTTGGTATTAAAGAGAACTTACTCATGTAAGGAAGTGATCTGAGTTCTGTGAAGGCCCTTATGACGAGGAAGAGCAGATACAGCACATAAAGACCGCCAACAACGAGGAAAAATATCACCATGCCCTGGGGAGAAATGGTGAACAAAAAATATTGGTGAAACTGTGTAAGTTGCACGGATAAGCCTGTTAAACTTCCACTGTTTGGATATGAAATACTTGCATTCTCTGTTTGTTCTTGTATGACTGAACTATTTCAGACTCAATCCCTTTTTGAGTTGTGACACAATCTGGTTAAAATATTGCTTGAACTTTGCTATATGTTATGACAACATAACTACTGAGGTTATAGAGGTGTCATGAAAGCAACTAACACTAAGAATACAGCTTGTTGTAGATGGCCAACAACTTGAGCAGAACAACTGTTTCAAATACCTTGGGAGCTGGTTGCAAGAGAGAGGGGAACTGACATTGTACATATATTTTCATAAAATACATGTCTAAAATGCATCCATCTAACACCTTATTTTTCACAAAAACATACTTTTTACCCTAAAGACTTTGTGAGAGGAGACAATTTATGTGAATTCTTACATTATGATTGATTTTAGTTTACATCCTACACAAGCTTACATTCCAGGTGTGCAAATCAAAAACAAAATCTTGAATGCTCAATTTCTTCTACATTCTTTTATGAACTGCCACGTGCAACTAACACATTAATTATTTGTATTGCAATGTCTTATTCACATAACATGATGCATAGATGTTATATGAATACAATTTACACTTAAAAAACTTAGTCTACTTGCAGGCATACTTACGATAAAATCCCCCGAGTCGACCTTGTAATTGAATGTGGGGTCGTATAGACTGCAGTACAGTTGCCACGAAGTCAGGACCAGGGCCGACACCCACAAAACACCAACTATCAATAGTTTGGCAAGGTAGAATTTGATCCATTTTCTGTCACTCTGTTATAACAGCGAATTCAAATAAAAGACATAAGAGACAAAATGATTACATGAACAGCTAGAGTCACTGCAAATTAAGCAAAGACATTGTACAGATTGTCACATTTAAATGTCTAAGACACATGATAATCCAGCCACCCCCATAACCAGGGACAAAACCGGATTTAAAAATCTGGATTACTACTACTACTACTACGACGACGACAACGACAACTACTACTACTACTACTACTAAATAGTGGACCTACACATGTTTACACTCACTATCTTTTAATCATTATTAGAATTAAACATAAAACCTGATGGTAATGTTAGATACTATAATTTCAGACCAATATAGTGAACATATTTTTTTTTCGTTTCTGAACTTTCTTTCTTTCTTTCACAGCAGAGGGTTGAGAAATGTCTACTCAACAACCATTTTTAACCCTTGTAATGGGATATTGGTAGTCATATGAGAAAGCATAATTAGAGTGATTTCAAGATTGGTGTTGGTGTTATTGTTAGTGTTATCAGACGTCAAGAGCTGTTAAACGGAGCTCCGATAGTGTGACTCGGATTCATGGGCACTTTTGATTCTGTAATCGATAGCTGAACACGAGTGTTAACAAGAGCGTGATATCACACCCCTTTTTCAAGAACATCCAAACCACGAAAAAATTATAGAAACGTTGTACTTTCATTATGAAGTTTAAACAATGGTACAACAAATTTAACACTGTCAGAAAGGCATGTACTTCCCTCTTAATATCATGTATTTGACTCATTTCATTATGTCTTAGTTCTTTCACAGTCTAAAGTCTTAAAGCCCATGTTTAGTTTTGGGTATTTTGTTTTTATTTGAAAGCGTTATGCCCAAAGGTTTCATATCACACAATAACAGATTCTGAATGTCTTTCATTTTTTTTAAATTAATTAATGAAAAATCTTGGGGGGGGGGGGTTGGACCCCAAGATTTTCAGGGTACCGCCCCCCCCCCGAGATTATGCGACTATATTTTACATTATAGGCATCTGAAGGGTTAATAAAGGGTCAAGGTTTCCTAGTTATACCTCATCAAAAAGAACAGAGTCTGCTCTTTCTGATGAGGTACGACTTCGGATAACCTGAACCCACCTTATTAAACCTTTGGATGCTATAATGTAAAATATAGTTGACAATCTCGGGGGGTTCCCCCACCCCAAGATTTTTCATTGATTAATTAAAAAAAAACGAAAGACATTCAGAATCTGTTATTGGTGTGATATGACCTTTGGGCATAAAGCTTACAAAATAAAAAAAAACTCCCCAAAACTAAACTTGGCCTTTAAGGTCGTCTTGTCACTCACCACTCGCCATCACGCTGCCATACACATTATATGTATGACATTTCGAGACCCAGCTGGGTAAAGCCAAGACAAACATCATACTAACACTAACAACGAACTAGAAACATCAACTTCCTCAATCCCTAGGGGCTAGTGTTAGTGAATTAGACAAATTGCTAGCACCAGCAACCCAGCACAGTTAACGGACGATTTTTCAACACCATATACAACACCAACTTCCTGAAGCGTGTCATGAATCTGCGGGGTCAACTCACTAACACAGATCAATTTCAAGTTTCGGATTAGTGTTCGTGTTAGTGTTATAACACGAACAAGAACACTAATCCAAAACTTGAAATCACCCAATGGATATAGAAGAGTTGATGTTGACAATGGGTGGGGAGAGGTCAATGAGAGGTGGGTGAGGTAGGGTGGTTAATTCTTACCTGTCTAATCCCATGGTAGGCACACAGCCAGAATAGGAGGAGGGCACAGAGGAAGGTGGCCTGGAATAAATTGTCCATTAGGATGGGTATCCAACTGTCAACTAGGAGGGTCAGGGGGAAGATGGGATCTGTGAAAAAACAAACATGAAACCAACAATCACTTATTAACGCCCACATATACTGTAAACCAAGAAGTTTTTGCGGGCAGTTAACTTCAGCGAATTTCGTGAGGAGTCGAGATTAAGTATATCCACGTGAAAGCTTGTGTCTACACATCTTTTTGAATGCCAATACAATATATCTATCTATCTACATGTATCTATCTATCTACACATGTATATACAATAAACTATTAATAATAGACAAAGGAATTACAACAAAACCAGAAGACATCATAAAACCATCTCAACGATTTGATTTCTGACTATATCATGAATGTTAGAACAGTTCCTCTAAATGCTCTATTATTTCACACCACTACGAAATGAAGAGGCATGAGTACATGAACTGAAGTTAGCGCATCCATTCCAGACTCACCATTGTACAAAAGCAATAATGGCAGTAAAACCGAGAGCCATTTCTGTTCAATAGACCAGTCTCTCATGGAAAACTTGCGTAATGAGTGGGCGAACATACACTGCAATAAAAGGAAACAAAACAAATGTGAGAAACCAGCATTGCCTGAGAGGTTACACATCTATCTCTCAAACTATCAGACTGTGACAAGAAAATTTTGTCATTCGGCACGTAAAAGGGCAATATGGCACTGTGTTACACATTGCCATATTGCAGTTTTACTTGCCGAATGCCGATTTAGTATTGATTGCTCCGATGTCGATTCGCAAAAGTCATTTCTGGAGAATGTCACAATGTTGGATGAAAACTTAGCATGACAGCTGACTCCCTGAGGGAAATGAGATGGCCTTTCCAACCTATCTCAGAATGACTTATAGCAGACTTAACATCTCATTAACAGCCCCCACACTGGAAAGAAAATTCTCGAGCAGTACCGTATGGCGGTAGGCTGAAAAGTTCATAGGCTGACTAGGGAGGAGTTATGCTACAGCAAATAAAACTAGTCATGCATTAAAGACGACTTTTTCCAAAACTAACTGTATTGTTTCTTTTCAAACATCTTTTCTTGTTTTTCTGTCAGAAATGATTGACAATGGCAGTTGAGGATTCCGACAATGGTCATTTTTTGGCAGATTTTTGATGGAACAGATTTGCCTTTCCAGACAGGAGTAGGAGTCATCATTTTGTGTTCTTTCCACGCTTTTCTGGGATTCTTTCCAGTCTCTCTGCTACATTTTAAGTCAACAACTAAATGAAGTTGCATTTTCAATATTGATAACCACACTTGGGTGGCTTTACGGAATTTTAAGTTCTTAAAACTGTGACCCATGTCTGTAAAGACAAGTCTTGGCCATAAAAAATCGGCTCCAAAATGACCATTTTCAGAACCCTCAACTGAGAATGGGAAATCATTTTTTTATAATAAAACAAGAAAAAAAAATCGAAAAGAAACAATGCAGTTAGTATCAGAGAAGGTTGAATTTAATGCACGATCAGTTTTATTGCTGTAGCATAACTCTTTGTTAGTCAGCCTATGATGTTTTCAGCCACCCCTCATATGTACACTGCAAGCTGGTTCATGTAGTGGCAGAATAATCACACACTCACACAAAATGTGAAGTCTTTTGGCATTTGGAAATCATCCATCAAAAGGAAACCTATGAATTTTTGCTATGAATATGGTAATAGACATCTATTTAATATATCATAGATCTCAATCTTGTGAATTGTTAATGTATTGGGGGTCACCATCTCAATTTTCATATTACAAGTGTATTTATATCTCTAGGTTCATCATAAACTCAGGGCAGGGGTGCCCGAAGGTGCCCTGAACATCTTTGTGTGTATATATTTCTTTGTTTTTGTTTACTAGTGCAGATTTGGAAATCTTGTTTTTGTCCTGTCTTCCTAGGTTATTTTGCAAACATTTTGATATAAATCAAATTAATCACAAATGACTTTACAGCTGAAACTCATTAATATTTACAATGAATGTGTCATAAATTTAAAGCTGAAGAAAAAAAACAATGTTGATGCTATGAAAAAAAGTGAACTCCTGGAGAAACTTATAACAAATTTGCCTATATGGTGTATTCAACTTGTACATCTGTTTATTACACAAAGTGGAAGCATTCAGCTGTTAACTTTTGACAGAAGAAACCTTACACAAAAAGCATGATTCTAGAATTATTTGAACCTAATTTGATGACCTATTCTCATGTTACTATTTCCCTTTAATCTTCACACTTCTCAAAGATGAACTAAGATAACACTTACTGTGACTATAAATGTGACGACCAGGAATACAAAACGAAACCAGATGACCATGTTAGAGAATGCTGGGTTGTAGGTACGGAACTGAAATATACAAAGAAAAAGAATACTATCATAAAATGAAGAATACTTTATACGTCTATGACAGAATGAAGCCAATGAAAATGTCAGATTTGGGTTACATGTGAGTGCATTACCATCATTTGCAACAGACGACAAGAACATTTCCCTGTAAACATTCTGGTATTTAGCCTTGTGCATTAGCACCACATTAAATTGCATTCATGTCACTGGATTGCACTACACCTAATGCACTCTCAACCATGCATTAATTGTATACTATCCTAATCTTCATCCCTTGTGCCTTACAATTCTGTAGCTGAAAGTAACAGCGAACGGTTGTTTGAATCCAGTTGTTATTTTAGTATATTCAAAGAGATATGGTAAAATGTTTGCAATCTTCAATTAAAACATTAAAATCAAAACCAAACTTGTTTTGACAAAACCAGAGGTCAAAATGAAACCTGAACAATAAACCTAAGCTACTTATTTCTAGGTAAGTACCATAAGTATGCATAAGTGGGGATGTAGCAAATAAACATAACAAAAAAAAGTAACTACCCCCTTTTTTAAAATGCCATAACTTTTTAAAGAAATGATTTTGAGCAACATGATTAGGCAAGGGTGTTCCTGCACTAATTGACTAACTTCTGTGTGAAAATGTGATTGATCCGTCAAGTCATGCATGAGTGAGCACGTACTAAAGGCAAAAATGTCACTTTTCAAAAGTCACAAGGGTCATTTTTAGGGATTTGTGTGGCTGAATTTTGACAAATTTTGTTTCTGTTGAATGATTAAACGCAATTTATATTAATCATCAATCGTTTGACAACCTTACACCTCTTTTGGCACTTTTCGCATATCTTATGCTTCAGTGAGCTCAATTAAAAAATGTCCACCCTTCCACAATTTTGAAATTGTAAAATCCATTAAGTTTATTGCAAAATTGAAATCCGATTTTTTCCAGCAAAATGTATCTTTACATGTTGTACGAACATAAGAGGTTGTAACCATGTCATGGTTCAGTGAGCACTTTATAAACAAAGCAAAAAAATACCATTATTTACCATTATTTTGGCATAACAGATGACTCCTGTAACTTTTGAAAAGTGGCATTTTTGCCTTTAATGTATGCTCACTCATGCATGGCTTGATGGATTAATCTGATTTTCACACAGAGATTAGTCAATGAGTGTAGAAATGTTCTTGCTAAATTATTTTGCTATAACATATTTCGTTAAAAAATTATGGTAGTTTGAAAAAGGGGGTAGTTACTTTTTTTGTTGTGCGTATTTTACCAGTGTTGAAGTGGAGGCCGGCCTTGAGGCCAATTTTGGTGGCCTCACCCTCAGTCTCGATCCAAGTCACTTAGTGTACAAACCCTATGGAAAGGTTGTGTTTCGGGTGGACTCGGGCCCTCTCATTTTCACAATACAGGGCGGAATTTGACATTTACACGTACAGCACCAGTGAACATAGAATTTGACCCACAGAAAAGAGAATGTACGATTCACATTCATGTGGGGGCTGGTGGCCTCAAATGTTAGCGCTTTTTTGGATTATGTATTGACTGGGCATGTCCCCTGAAATCTCAGTGAATGAAGCAGCAAGAGGCTATCGGGCCTCACTGGGTGGAACTGGGATTATGATGGATGGTACAAGTACTCTCTACTTTATTTTTAAAGCCATAATAATTCTTATATATTAAATAAAATCTTAAAGTCTTAGTATACCAAAGAGAACTGTTGCTGGACCAGCACCATGAGTGTCCTTGTATGGTGAGTGCACTCTGTAAGTTTTCACTAATATCATTATCATTACAGACTGGTGTGACATTATAACTCACATAAAAACTGATGGAGTTAACTGGTACGTGAATGGACTCCAGTCCCTGGAATGTGACGGTGATGATGTATGAGGAGTAGCGCAAGGTGGTTAGATGGAGTAGTAGCAGCTCGTTGCATGTTTGGCCCTGTAGAGGGTTGGAAGGAAAGGATGGTAGTTAATGTCATGTGGTTATTAATGTGGGAGCACTGTTGTGTATCAGTTCATGCTTTCAACTCATATTCATAGGTTACGTGACATTCTGATAGACCAAGTGTCCGATAGATCAAAAATCCGATAGACCGATTATCAAAAAGGGTCTGATAGACTTATGGTCTTTTAGACCAAGGGTCTGATAGACTGAGGGTCCAATAGACCAAGGGTCTGATAGACAGATTGTCAAATAGGTCCCAAAGACTGATTAACAAAAAGGAACCACAAATAAACGGTCTATCGGATCCTTTTCAAAAATCGGTCTTTCAGAACCTCTTTGAAAATCAAGTCTACTGGACCCTTTTTGAAAATTGGTCTACCAGACCCTTTTCGATAATCGGCCCTTCGGATCCTTTGTCTACTGGACCCTTAAAATTGATGGAAAATCGGTCCATCGGACTCTCAGTCTATGGGGTTTCCTCCCATGGCTGTGGGTTTGAATCCATTCAGTGCTTATGCCCTGAGACAAGGCAGTTTATTTATACCCGTCTATCAACCCAGGCATACCGGTAGTACATGTAAATGGGTACCTGGCAGAAATGTATTCTTTGCAATGCCACAGCACCTTAAGTAACTAGGCTAAAGCCAGGGTTTTAATAATAGTAATAATAAAAGTAATTAAGTGCATTTGAACATGGAAAATGCATTATATGCATGTTTTATTCATTTTATTTACTCGGCAATTCATAAATTTACATCATCATCATCACCGTCATGTATTTGAACATATACATGGAAAATGCACTATAGGAATGCATTATTCTCGTTTTAATTATCTATTTTATTTACTTGTCCATTCATAAATTTACATAATCATCATCATCATGTATTTGAACATGTACAAAAATAATGCACTCTATTAATGCATTATTGTTGTTTTTAATTGTCTATTCATTAAGTTACATCATCATCATCGTCATTTAACACTTTGAGTGCTATCGGCAAACCTGTTCGCCCAGGGTTGACTTCACTCAGGTACTATCGGCGAACCTGTTCGCCGAGAAGACAATCGGATCCATATCTTTTAATTCGAATGACAAATGTCACTGAAGTTCTTACCAATGAAATTTATCGTAAAGTGAATATACAATGAACCAAATAAATGAGTTAAAATGTATTGTCTTGATAGCATTTGCGATTTTACAGAAATCGTGCAATTTGGAAAGGTTATACACATTAGTCCGAAACAATCCAGTCCCTGGTTAACACACCTGAATTTTTAGCCCAGCACCCAAAGTGTTAAGATAATTTTCCAACCAAACTGAGGACTGCCCCCAATTCACTTTTTTGTCCCCTTTTTCAGCAATAACATTATTTGGTTTTCAGTAATGTGCATCTTTCACCTTCTCTTACTGAACTTAATACATAACAGACAACAACATTTTTTTTGAAAGTCAGGCTCAAGGTAACAAGGAGATTTTGTGTGTCTTCTGTCATTTCTGTGCTTCTTGACGTTTACCTTTTCACAGACAAGTTGCCTTGTTCTGTTGTAGGGATACTTGTTGAGTTTGATCTGGCTGCTATCCTGGGCCACGCCTCGAAGTTTGACGCTTACATTGAAGGGTTTCTGAAATGTCTCCGCTGCAGGGAGGGCAGAAGGGAAAAAGAGAAGGATAGAGAGGGACAGACACACAGATGACAGAGGAGAGAGGGAAGTGGAGACAAAGATTATATACAGTGTGTATAAAAAGAAATTGTGCGAGTAAAAAACGCGCTCTCTGACAATTAGAGATACTACTGTGACATGATGCTTTGCATTAACGTCAAGAGCATTGTCTTAGCCTTAAAATGCCATTTTGTTCTGGTGAATTTGCTTATTTCAATCTTTAGATATATGTTTAATTAACCACGAAAGGGCAAAATCAATTGTGCCGATAGAGAAGAGGGCCTGATGCTATCATTGACTGTAGTACAGTAAAAGTAGCACAATTGTGAATTTGTGATTTTATCTTTTTATTATTATTATTATTATTTATTCGGCAAATCAAGTATACAAACATATAAAACAATATAAGCATTATCAAATTACTACAAAGCATAGAAAATATTGGAAATTGTTGAAAACAGCCCACATAAACGCCGGCGGAAAGAAAAAGATTAACTGAATCACTCTGACCAAAGGCGCATCTTCCCAATTCATGTGTGTTGCATAAATATGTTTTAAATAATTACATTGACAATAACCAGGCTGCATTTACTTTAATGTTACCACACTATGAAATTTACCATACGGCACGATGTCAAGGTGCCGGGCGGACTCCACCTCCAATTGAAATTAAAAGCAATTATACAAATGAGATTTAACGCAAATCAAAATGCGGTATGCGAAAAGTTATAGAGATGGAGTCAACCCGAGGCACGCTACATACTGAAATAATATAACAAATCAAACAATAATTACGGAAATGGCGCGCGCAGCTGAAATATGTGATGACCTCGTCACCACGAATCCCAATGAAGTCGCGACTCCCCCAGAAATTTAAGGAATTACAAACATTGCAATTGAAATGGAAGATGCAAAGTCGAAACGTTCTTCAAAAGTTAAATTGGGGCGTATGACATTCGAAAACTTGCAGCAAGTATTGTAATGATATTCACAATTTGCACGCAAAGTATTTGTCTTCGCGTTTTTGTTGTAAAAGATGAGCGACAACTATTTATTATTGTTACTAAAGCATATCTCAAGATTAAAACAAGCAAATTGAACAGAAAACAGATATGGGCATATTGATTTGATGTAAAGTGTTAACATCAACAAACTATGTTTTCTTAATTGCCAAATGAAGCGGCACTTGTCACTTGCACAATTATTTTTGAGACACGCTGTAGAAAGATATACAGCGCAACGTCAACACGCAGTTTAACCAGAATGTTCTTATTTGTCTTTTCTGAATATACAATCAAGAATCAGGGTTCCATTTTGCCTGGACTGAGTACCTTCAAAGAACATGAATGCATACATATTCTGAACTTCTGAAGCACTGGCAAATGAAATTACTTTTGTTCATTTAATTTTATTTACTTACATTTTTTAAAATTTCTTTATAGGATTGATATTACTGCCTGTAACTGATGTTTAAATTGCAGAATGCAGATGAAGCATTTGTAACAGCATACACAGAATTATTTATTTATTTAATTCATTTATTTATTTGTTTATTTATTTATTCATTTACTTATTTATTTATTTATTTATTTACACAGTTATGTATGTATGTATTCATTTATTTATTTATTTATTTATTTGTTTGTTTATTTATTTATTCATTTACTTATTTATTTATTTACACAGTTATGTATGTATGTATTCATTTATTTATTTATTCATTTATTTATTTATTAATATATTCATTTTTTATTTATTTAATTTATTCATTTATTCATTTACTTATTTATTTACGGTATACATAGCTGATGCTTGGTAGCCCAAAGGCTGAATTGTGCACAGAACTTAATGAGGATTGAATTACAATTACCTGATTTATCTCCAGCTTCTACTACTGTCGTTAGCCATAATGACCTGTTGAATTTATCAAGCGTGGGCGACGTTAGCTCAAATGGACCATTCTGCAGTATAATGACAATAGGGAACAAAGAACGGTCAAGTTATGGCATTGGCATTTCATGAACAGTCTAAAACAGAATCCATTTAAATTCTAACACAGATACACACAAGCAAGAATATATACACATACACTATCACAATATACACAAGCACATTTAATCCTTAAGCCCACCCCCACCCCCCAACTAACATACACATACACACACAATGTTGACAAACAGGTACACAACTTTACAATGTCTCATTCAGATTAGTTCTACCAGGGAGGTAAATAGAGACTGGTTCTACAATAGGAACTACATGTACATGTACTGTAGTGTGCTGTTGAATTCATGCCAACCTAATTGTTATTGAGTATAGTGGAGCAGATAACCCTAAGAATCGTTCAGTTGATGATACAAGCATGAAATTTGGCACAAATGTAGACTTAAGGTCGCTCTTTCAGAAAAAGATCCTGTCCTGGCCACGAAAAATTCAAAATGGGGCCATTTCCCAAGATGGCTGCAGATGACATCATGAAGATATATTGTCGCGCGATGTTTTTTGTTGATATGTGTCAAAATTAGTAAAATTTCAACTTGAACTTGAGTGAAAGAAGACTCATAGGAAGCTGAAGTTCAGCAAAACATCAAGTCAGAGGCAGGGTAATACGCTTTCCTGAGGCACAATGCTACGCTTTTTGAGCAGTTTCTAATTTCCATACCTTCGACCCTTTTTGCACAATGTATTCTCAACTTGGGTGGTCGTAGGCTGGCGTCGGTCATGGGACTGAAGGAGTAAAAAAGGTCGTAAAAGTTACCTTCAGGGGTGAATTGACCAGTTTAAACCGCAGGTTAATTTTGTTTGAGCAAGTTCACTATTATGGGTCCGTAACTTTGCTCCATTGCACAATTGTGACCAATTGGTGGTAGATGGTCTCATGATAAAGCTAAAGGTCACAGAGATAAGGTCAAAAGTCACCGACAGGGTCGATACTGGACCTTCATTGAGCTCCAATGTTAATTTTGGGTAGTATCTGTTACTCGTCATAACTTGCTCCTTTTGCACAAAACGGTCAGCGGGAGCAAGCCTGCGACCCTCTGTGAGGAGTGAGGTTAAGGCGGCTGGTCCTGCAGAGGAAGGAGCTTAGGAACGATTGCCACTTGCACATTGAAGGACGAAAAGGAACTTGCAAAAAGAGGAGTTCGACCCTCTGGGCGGTGGTCCGTACAACTGGGGACTTCTCGTTGAGAGAGCTGAGAGTGTTGAGTTGCGGGCGGCAAGTTTTGTTAATACTATGGATCCAACAAATAAAACCTTTCGAGCCGGCCTAGTTTGCGAGAATTCGTTGACAGAGACTTGGGATGGCATAGAATGTATTCTCACTAAACGAGACTAATATCACGAGAACGCTCAAAGTATATACTAGCCTTGGCAGAGGTGTCACGCGACCTTTTTGAAGGACACATGTTTAGTTTTTCAAAGCGAGTTTCTATTATGTCCCATCAAAAGACAAAAAAAGAGATTCGCTGCCACAAGTCACAAAAATTCAAGATGTGCAGTTCATTTTTACCCATGACTGGCATGCCCGAGATGGACTGCACTATCGCATGGAGAATAAAACTTGCAAATTTCTTTGACTCGAGAGAGTGGTCAAAAGTTAGAGTGCAACACTTGAAGGCACGTTTTTACCATCAAAGCCTTTTCCACTCGTGCGAAATATGAACATTGGTGATGAATTATAATTCGAACATAAGAGATCTTAAAGTAATTTGAGGAAATATGTCGATCCTTAACAAATCTTAAGATAAAGGCCACACTAGCAATACTCCGACTCGAGAGAGCACACCGATATCGTTGCAAGGCGAGATGTGCTATCACGGTATGAAATTCATAGAGCAATTGCAGTTACTCAAACATCTTCTCAATGTTTTCTCGCGCGGTGCAACTTATAAGGATTCAGTAAAAGCATTATTAGCTATTCAATTACTGGAACCCTTTACATTCAACAAACTAGAAAATAAAGTGAACAAGGTAAATGTATTTTCCCCCAAGAGAGTAATCTGTTAATAATCCCCTACAAACCTTGCAAATACAATACATAGAGTTGAATCAAAACTATTACTACAATCCAGTTAGTTCTTAGGTATATACGAAACAAGAATAAATTATTAATACTTTACCAACAACGTCATTTCCTCTGCCCCCCCCCCCCACCCCCCGGACCATGATCTACATTCTTCAACGCTTCTGAAGAACATAAACTGTGAATTCGATGGGTCGACTCACAAATAGAAAAAAAAATAATTCAAGTATGTTAACACTCGGATGAAAGTTAACGTGATTAAGTGTCTCGCCGCTTCACCCTGAATCTTGGAACCTGATAGATGCTGCTGCTCTTCTACGGTTTCCCGAAGAGATAACGTGTTCAGAGTATGTATAGGAATTGTTTGTGCTACTCGTGTGTGTAGTGTGTGGTCTGTGTGTGTGTTGTGTTTTGGAATTATAGAGTATCTTGCAATCGTGGTTAGTCACTATGCTGTATGGGGAGAGTGATAGTAAAAGTCTGCTGTGATGAGAAGCTATTTATGTAGTGGTTTGCACCCATGTCAATTATCGCATAATTCACCTTCGCAGCTACTAAGTCCTTTAGGACTCAGATCGTAAATAAATGTAAAAATAATAAGAGAGCGTTACCTCTATACATAACTCTTATATATATAGTTAACCAGAGACTAGCAAAGTTATACTAAATATGCAATAGAGCATATATAAATTTAGACCCTTATATACTCGTCACGAGAAGAAAATGCTTAACGATCCTTTTAACTACAATCGCAACGTAGAAGGTCCACGTTATGGCAGTTGCACTGACAAATGTTAGATATCAACAGGCACGCAGCTGACTTAGAGGCGGTAGTGCTACGACATAGTCTCATTTGATAGTAGCTAATCATCTGCATCTTTCTAATCAGTAGAACCATTTGTGAGAGAGAGACCCGGCCCATTAAAACAAATAGAATCACCCATAGTTTATTTATTCAATCCACTTATACACTTAATTTAATTCATTAATCTGCCTTTCCCTAATCATTTGCTTGATCAAATTAACTCAATGCTAATGCCCTTGGTGTAACCTACGCCACTCTTTGAGAGCAATCGCTTGAAATTCTGATACCGAAATAACAATTGAGACAATGTTAATGATACATGGGCTGATCTTAAGAGGGGACAACAATTTTCGAAGGTCCTCACCATGACCTCGTGACGATGACCTTTCGTATATATATGGCCTCAGCTAATACAGAGAGTACACTCAATGTTGTTTTTTTTAATCTTGACACAGGTGCAATGAGACTTGCTACGACCAAAAATAAACCGACCCAGAAATAACAGACATATTGAAGTCAGTATCTGAAAACAGCGACGGAGCAGCGCAGACAAGACATATTTTCAATGTGAAAGGCCATGATAAAAAACACGTGAGATAATTGGTGAGCTATACGTTGCGTGGGGCGACTATGGTTAAAACGAAGGAATATGTGACAGGATCATATGATGGTCCTATTCATAAGGACGTGATTCAGGTCTTCGCCCGCTTATTCTCCAATATTACAGGTCAGCACTATGTCGTAACGTAAAATATAACGTAATTAAACCACGGAGTTCAAATAGTAACGTTTCGAGACCGGCGGAACTGTGTCTTCGACCTCTTGGACCTATTATGGTTGAACCCTGCGCTATCCCTCTGTGGGAATATAGGACAATAGCATTCACGCAACCCAAGGTTCGGTCACTCCAAGGACGCGGGGAGTACACAAAGGAGGGTTCCAAGAGAAAGGGACATCATATCGAGACCAAGTATACATTTCTCGTAAAACTAACAATTGCTTAAAAGGTCGTTGATGCCGCCCGCGTGTCCTATCCGACTGAGCATGATTGTAGCCTTTCTATTTCGTGACTATTCAGGTACCGGCTATGAACATGCCCACGTATTTTCAAGCTGGGTTGCGTGTCACGGACACTGATATCGCCTACAGATGGAGGGCAGCATCGTTATCTGTGTGGAAGGTCCCAGTCTAACCCATTGAATTTATTACCAAAACGTGCTAAGACGAGGACTCAGCACTACTTGGGCTGCGAAAAAGGGTCATGGACTCCCAACGACGAGGTGTTGAGGTCTCAGTAGCACCGTATTATTGTTGGTGAGCACTTAAACTCCTCTTGAGGACAGTCTACCACCGACTCTCTCAAAACTTATGATGACCAGAAGTGAGTGGGGCTGCATGAAATGTGCGGCGTGGACGAACTAAGCATGATGAAGAAACTATCGCTCACAAATGGACACGCCAAACAGGATATAAGAGGGAGAACATAGCAAACTACTCGGAGCTCACTATCGGACACCGTCCAATAGATAGCCAATTGACTTTTAAGCTGAGTGGCTGTTATCTTAAATTGATAAGATCTTCTCAAACCAATGAGACATCTACCCAAGGTCATTTGAAATTGTTACAAGTGAAAATTTATGACCGAATTATTATTTTGATCTAGATTATTCAAACAATCAATATAACAACGCCATAATTATAAGAACTCTGGCTCAAGATTATTCTCATTTTTTTAGAGACATAGATGCATGTTGTAACGAAACGACCACTATGGCAATTCACATTGATTCACATGTGTAAAGTGAATAATGGGCCTATCCTATTTTGGCATTTTGTGTCATTACTGGTGTTTGGTTGCCAGTCATAAAATATTTCTGCAGGAACATGAAGTGGAGATGAACATTTTATGCGATAGTCTACCAAATAAATTGTCCAAAAACCTCAAGAGTAGATCTCATTGCATTATGCATACTCCAAACTGAGTATTATGGCCGTTCATATGAAATTGTTACAGATTCTTTTTATCCTGGCAATAAAACAAGTAGTAAATTCGAAAAACTCAATAGAGTAGGCACTCATGAAAAATTAGCTACTACAATGTAGCATGATTGGACAAACAATAACGAACAATAAGCATTATATCATTGAGCTATATATTTGATTGTCAAGAGTATCACACTCCTTATGTCTCTGAGACTTAATACCTGCACATTTAAACTATTTCGTACAAGAAAGGAAAGAACAAATACTATTTTATGCAGTGACCAGATAGAGGACACTAGCACGAGAATTGTATGACAAACTACACATACGACAACGTTGAGTTTCATATCAATACATATATCAGTGGCAGTTAAATAGTAGTGTTTGATTTTGGTTGACAAGTGGGCTGGTGTGCATCCCTAGATTGGAGACGGTGTCGCTTCCTATCAGTTTATGCAGCACGTGAAAGGCCATTACGAGAGTGGCCTTTAGTTGTTACAGCAGTGCTTTCAACAATCAACGAAACCCGGCGGTTCATCTAAAATATCGACCGAATTGTTCACTTTGTCTAAAAGCACGCAAAATTTGGCAAGATGTTGATTATATATAATAACAAAATTTACGAATATTGGGAGCCTCCCTCGAAAAGTTTGCCCAGGAAGCAGTGCAGCCATTTGTATTCAAATGGCCGCCGGTTGAAGAACTCAGATGTTTTAGATCTTCGCGAAGATAGCTTTGTAACGGAACCCTATTTTACAATGTGTGGTGAATCATATAAAGGGACTAAAGATTTTCTACAAGATGATACCCTATTAAGAAGATTCAAGTGACAAGTTACTAGTTTAAATTATGGCAGGGAAAGGGATTTTTTGCAGATTTTTTGCCCCAAAAAAACGGTGAATAATTACTTGCCAAAAAATATCCCATAGATTCAAAAACCTTTCAAGTAACAGCTGAAAGTTAATGTTTATCAAAACTGACCGATAGTGATCAAAACTTGTAAAGTGTTAGGATTCAGTGCTGTATGGAAAAAAATTATAGCCACCAGTCTGATAAGTGATCAGTTACTACAACCGTACATGCATAGAGCGAATGCATCAATGCCATGTGTTGTAACGTGACGATAAGTTATAACACTTCTAAGAAAACACAAAGGAATAAGTTATACAGATATCGCAGTTAGATCAAATGATATGTTATGTGATTCACGTCAGTGTGAGTTGTGTTTCTTTTTTTTGACTTTGCGTTGTAAGCCCTCGTTTAGAGGGACCGTAAGAAGGGCAGGGTGTGGTCATATTGGAGATATTTATTATATCTTTTTATTGTGAATTAAACACAATTCTGTATTCAAAGGTGATGCAGGAATGTCGTGCATTGTCGCTGACCGAATATACTAAATGAGATTCCAAGATTATACAGTGGTATTTACATGAAGGACGTGAGGAGTTCTGACGCGACTTGAAAGCAAGGGAGACGATTTTCCAAGGTAAGCCCTGGCTTGATTAACCTAATTATAAGTAAGTTTAGATTAACGGCGAAGCATAGAGAGTTGAAATAATGCCAAGAAAGACCTCGGGTTAAATGGTTTTTACTTTGCCGATTGTTTCTCCATTAATAGATATGTATAGCCATAGAATAGCCGCAACAAAAGACCTTTTTGTGCCTGAGAAAATCTTTAAGATACCAATAATATTTTGTTTTGTGTACTTTACGATTGGAAGTGCCGAAAATTTTTGGGACTATATTAAGAGATTCGGCAGATTCACACTAGAGTACGTAGTGACAAGATAATCAACTTTTGGCTGGCCCATGATCAATGGAAATTGTGTCACTAGGAGATAAAACATTTTTGCCTCTACCAGAGATCCGCTAGGGGCAGTATTTTCCAAAATGGGCTCGACTTTTCACACTTTAGCCTAGATAATAAATTCATGGATTTGTGCTCTATTAGAGGTGAAGTGTATCTATTTTTACTGAGAATTCGTCATTTCATGATCGCAGGGGAAAGTAGTTCGGTCGCTATGACCCGTAACGAACAGATCCACGTCTCCCCTATACACTTAGACCTAAGCTAACTAGCCTGTCCTAAGAGCTATATTTTGTATCAGTAAATAAATAACACTCAACACTCGAAAAGCGCTGGGGCCGATGTTAAAGAGATATTGTTATCACAAGAGAGAGACGATAAGAATCGAAAATCTTACGGTCAACAGATATAAAATTTGAAATGTTAGTTCAGCCGATTGTAAACAGATCGTCCTTCCGAGAATATATTAATTAGCGAGAAATAGAGCCGAGTAACAACCTTTCGCCACTGGGCGGCAGGCCGGGGTAAAATATCTTGTGGTTATGGAAGACATGTCAACTAAGCACAAGAACTCTGGTAAGACTATATGTGATTGGAGAGAATATTATTGATCTTTATTATTAGTTATGCTGAGTGAGAGCGCGTGAGTGAGAAGGAGGAGCGAGGAGCGCAATTGGATAAATAACATCATAACGGCCGATATCATAATGAAGCAACTAAAATTTCTTTCACACTATATATGAAAAGGCTAACCAACAATGAGTATACTCACGCACACACAATAAGCACACACATACACAACACACACACACAACACACACACACCACACACACGACACCGTTTCACATGTGCGCTGCTAGCCCGACACACACACACACACGTGTCCGGAGTCATGTAAGCGGCCCGGTAGACACGAACCGACACAAACACACCACACACGAGCACAAGCACACACAAACACACAGTTATCGAAAGAGAACGAATATCGTAGATGGAACTTGAGTGAAAGACAACTCATACAGAGTGCCAATGTTTGGCGAGTTGCAACCTGACCTGGTTCATTGAAAGGATCTGATAGTATTGGAAGAGTCGTTAGTGAAAAAATGCAGTAGCTGATCTCTGTTGCCAAAACCGATTTATACTAGTTGGCCTGAGGAGTCTTGACATATATCGAATATTCGGCGCGGTTATTGCCCTAGACGTACCCTGCTCCCCACCACCCAATTTCGAATTGATTGGTTGATATATCAGGGATAACAAGCTAGAAGAGGTGATTTGTTGGATCCGTGATCGTGCGAGACGAGTATGGTGAGCTTAGGACGGGATGGGCTTATGTCATACCACTTTTATGCCAAAGCACAGCTGCGTGGGCTGCATACTCGCCAGATTCCTCGTGCACTATAGACTGCTATTTCAAGCGATATTAAATCGGAGATGTTCCATTTGGCAAATGGGATGAGTAGAGAGATGATAGGTAAACAAGCAGTGTCAACCGGACGGCCAAGTGAGAGTGGAAGTGCAGTCAATAAACGGTCAAGAGTAGAGTATTGGTTGAGAGCTGTATGACGAAATATGAGAGAGACTATAAAGAGTCGACAATTTCTAAACTCAGATTAATAGGCAGCAGATGGGGCTGTTAAAGATATAATTCCAAGTTAGGATGATAAATGAGAAAGACGAGGCGTGTTTGTAAAAGACGGTGTTTTTACAGGATGGAATGAATATTGGCAAGAAACTGTACTGAATACGAAAACGTGAGAGAGGAAAGGAAGATCCTACAGAATAGAATCACTGGATGTGAGAGTACAACCCCGGTGTGAGTAACCTATACTCTTTAGGACAGATTGATATTATGAACAAATGAAGATTTTGAAAGGCTTGGTTCCAGATGATATGCACCAGGAAGGCATGGATGTGCATGGGAGTCTCGGATCTTCCTGATGAGAGCTTCGAGCTAGGATTCTTTGTATAGTGAAAGTATCCAATGACGGACGAAAGCAGTCTAGTGTCATGCTAAGAATAGAGAATACATTGCAGAGTTAAAGTAATTTAGAGGAATGAATTTAATGAATCATATACTATGAAGCTTCTGAAAGAGTGGTGGACCGCTACGCTGAGAGAGAGAGTGGCGTAGATGTTTTGGTCCGAGAGCAGGTCAGCGGGCTGATAGTTCGTACATATACCTGATGGATCTCGACGGCTTTGTTGAAGTATTTTTGAGAAGGTTCCTTATACAGAGAGAACATAGAGGGGGAGCATTATGGTATTGCGGTAAGAGGAGAAATACGTAGTGAGTATAAGAGTCTACTGTGAGATAGTGCAAGGATATGTAGTAGGCGATGGCTAACCCGTGAAGTGTGCAGTAGGGTGACTGATGGAGGATTCGGATGGCACGAAGCAGAGTTGTCTGAAGTCCCTTATTCCATGTGTTGGCAAGTGTAGGTGATGGAACAGGCGGAACGTTATGAGGGGCGTAGGCGAGAAGTTTCCAGTATCTATGCGTACATATGGAGCATTTTGTGTTGCCTGCTGACGAGCAGAGGAATCACAATTGAGAGACAAATTTGAGAAGTTGGAAATATTGCATGAGAGAGAAAGGGATTGAAAAAGTCAGCCGGGGCCAACAAAATAGCAAGACAGACTAACATGATGTGTTAGGTTGAGGAGAGCTGCGAGAACACAAGAGAGATGAAATCTAAGCACACATACGAATACATTCGCAAAACGTTTATGACAGAATTCTGTATAACCACTAAGGGAAGCACAAGTGAAAGAGAGACGTAATTACCAGGCCGTCACAAGCACAGTAGCACGAGCGCTGTAAGTTTTTGTGGAGGAAGTTAATAACAAGAGATGATGTGCCGTGACCCACGAAAAATATAAAAAACAAAGAGAAGATTGTATCGGGGAGCCAGGTGAGAACAAAGGGGTATGCTTCAGCTAAATATGAGCATGTGTACGATCAGCCACGATTGACAGTCTTCGAGACAGCATCTATCACACAAAATGGTGGAGAAGAGTTGTTGGGGCGAGAGAGGGTGCGCGGCTGCGCCTTTTTGCGCATATTGCGCACATGGAACCACAGAGGAGAGGAATGGGCTGGTGTCTTATCGCGCCATGTTTCTAAGGTCAACGAAAAGATATAAATACTACTTTGCAGACCATTCTGACATACACACTTTTGCAGTAAATCTTGCATAATAAATGAACGAAGGAGGGTGCGCGGAGAGTGGAGGGAACCACACAACATGGATAAGACAGATGTGCTGATATCTGTGGGTAGTAGACCTAAGACATGAACTAGCATATTAAGATCAGAACATAGAACGAGTGCACGACGGATAAGGTTAGCGGAGGTAGAGGATATGTGGTAGCTTGGGCATTAGCAAACGGAAAGATATGGAGTTGTGCAAACGCTACATAGGGATAAAGATGTTGGAAAGTGCTACTACACACGTGCGAAAAAAGCAGAAAGCGGTAGAACCATGAACAGGAGGTTTGTGTGCAATGTGGTCAAGAGACTAAGAGTAGGATTGAGAATCGGTTGGTGTGATACTAGCATAATCGAACAGACATAGACTCTGTGCATGAGAGACGTTAGTTCCTACACAGTGCGCATGCTCTCACAATTTGTAGGACGGCACGATGAGAAAAAGGCGTGCCAACTGCTTTCATTCGTGGATTTTACAGACTTCTAATTCCTCTCTACGCTAAATTTTGCCTTTTGGGTGGCTTTCTCCACTTATATGCTGCGTAATACAGCATAGCACTGTATTATACACTAGCTAAAATGGCAATAGACAGTACGTGCTTCAATATTCTCATGAAGGTATGCTCAATTGTATGTAGTATACATACTTTGTGTCGAAGGAGGTGGCATGGTAGTTCATTCCGCGTATACAATTTCTGAAAATTTATATAAAATATTTAGTGGTTGTTGTCAAAAATGGTTAGTCGGTGTGCGCATACTGATCTATGTATGTTAGGTCCTTGTAGTGTTATCGCGGTGTATTTGTATTGATGCGTATTAGTATAAAAGTAATAGTATTAATAATTATTATTATCATCATTCATCATTTCATCGAGGTCATAAATTGCTTCGTCGATCATCATCATCACACCATACTACTGAAGTTTAAACAATCATCGTTTAGTCGCAGTAAATATTCACCAAATTGTATTGTTGTGTTTTGAGAGTTTGTAATAATCATTAATAATTACTGTAGAGTTGTTCAACTGAATATTCTTCAGCAGGTTCTTCAAATTTGCTGTAACGTATATATAGGTTATTTGAAAAACGAAATGTGAGAGACATTGAGAAAAAATATCATTTGATAATTACACAAAGGCAAAGACGGTTATTTTACACAATTTGTCTTCCAGATTCTAGCTATATGATTTTTATCTATTATTTTCATTATTATTACTGTATACAAACCTATATCTGTCAAAAATTTGGCACTTAGTAATTATTTCGATAATTGATGTTAGAAATGATACCAATTACTTATAGGCAAATTGAGATAATTGTACTTATGGTCCCAATTTATCTATACATATAGGAGAAGGAATTACACTACCTTACCATTAGCGTCCATAAGTGAAGGTTCTTCTTTATATTGACTCCCTTAGGATTTCTTTTTATTATTTTTATAAAAATCTCTTGAATGTGGTGTAACTTTTTAGTGATAATTTATATTTTAAGAAACATGATTATCATAGAAATCTTGATACTTTTACATAATTAGTTATAAGAAATACTATAGTAATGTCGGTCCGTGTGAGTAGTACGACAATTTTGTCTATGCGATCGATGACAAATCTATATAGCAATTGATCAGGTAAGATGTTGCAATAGGAGGCCATTTGGAAGCACATCGAGCGGCACGGATCTCTTGAGCCAAAATTCTCGCAGGACGAAATATCTACAATTTGTTTATTATAATATGTACTCACATTATGTGCACCAGTTTGATAGCATATCTTTACGAACAAAAGTGTAACAAATGCTAGACATATGAGTCTTATGTAGCTAGCTGCTTTAGTAAGTAAGTGACATGAATTATATCTGTAATCGATTACGATTAATCAGATCTTATCTGTATTACACAATCTTTGACTTGTGGAGACATTTACTACGGTACTGGTCAGTTCCCGATGTGATGGCACTTGGGTTATGCTATGTAAGGGTTATAACTAAATTGTATCAATCACACACTTGGATGACTAAATGAACTTCTTTTTCAGTACAGCAAGTGAATCTAGAATTTTCAGCAAGCTCATTGACATTCATCGACACATCTCTGAAAGTAACACACCATTGAAAATCATGAATAACTAACCCGAAAGGGTTTTGTAAATATTGAGGGTGACATATATTGGTTGCTAGTAAGTTGAATTTCACTTTTTGAAAAATCGCAAAAAATCATTTCTAGCCCATAATTAATTACAGGGAACTAATAATTGTACGTTAAATCTTCTTTAAATATAAAGTGGATACGCGATTCTTGATAGAAAATTTATAACCCGTCTTTTAATATGCATCAGACGACACAGGGTAAAATATTTTCCGTTACAAAGATCTAAAAGCTTATGCGCGAAAATCTAAAAATTTGAATTTTTTCGAGAGCGGAAACCAATTTTTGAAAAAAAGGCATGCCACAGTCTCTGACAAGCTGGGCCAAACATTTCTCCGAGGTTGCCCTCAATATATCGAGAGATTTCCGTTTTATCATGCAAAAGATCTTGTGCCCATATTTGGCGATGCTTTTAGACAACAGTAACCAATTAATTCGACTTCAACCCGCCGTGACTATATTGAGGGTTTGTTGTCCACCTAGAGACTGCAGAAGTGAATGCTATTAACAAAGCATGCACACTTCCACACACGAGAGCATAATACCTGAGAGGAGCTATACAATCTGTAAATGACGATGATTGTGAATGTGGACCAGAAACCATATCAATTACATCCTTGAGAATCGTCTACGTATCATGTCTATATAGGTAATT
>JZLH01S0063372.1:3555-15568 GCA_001188425.1 Eucidaris tribuloides | reverse complement strand
TCCTTTATTCCGCGTGCAATACCGGAATGGAATGCACTGCCTATAGTTCTGTTGATGTAGACCTATGTTAGTAATGTTACATCTATCCAGGATAAAGTTAACTTCAAATTTGCAGCTCATAACCATCACAACAAGCAAAGCAACCAAAATTATATTAATTAGTTCTCTCCTTGCGCCAACAACATCTGCGCACCATATCTGCCCGGTTGGTTCCTTGTGGAACGTTGGGCATTATACACAAACAAGAAAAAGAAGATGATACATGATCATGACTGAGTTTGACATGTCAATTGTAATTTGCAGTTGCACCCCACAGTAGACCTAGTCCTAGGCCAGGGCCATTAGGCCTAGACCAATGTCTCTAATTTGTGGGCCTAGCCCTAGTATCAACAATTTGTATTGAGACTAAACACCAAATAAAGCTGTCTGCTGAAGGACATTTTAAGCATAAAAATTGCTATAAATTCGAAAACTGGCGAAGAAAAAAATATATATTTTTTTTATATCAACATTCATATGTACTTGACCATCTCCGAAGGTTTCCCGTCATTCCGACGTGGCTAACATGCATTTCCAATACTTTTAACGAAAATTTTCAGAAATTACCTGTACAACTAATGGGGAAGCATCTCTGGTTGTGACGTCACAATACCAAAGTCGGCCGAATCAACGTTTTCAGCGGCCGATCAATCGGTGAACCCAAACCTCACCATTTTTGGCCAGTAATTTTCCATTTTTTTTTTGCTAAAACGATAAGGGTTATGAAGAATCTAAGGGCGAATTGTTTACAAGTCAAGGTGTTTCTTCATAATGAAAGCCATTATTAATTCGATTTCGGGATCCCTTTAAGTCTCATCTGCCATAGGGACCTAGCATAAAATCTTTTATATTATTGGTTTGACAGATAAGTGAAACGACTGTTATGTTTAAACCCATATGAACAGATGTAATACCACATTATTACACACATGCATTTATAATAATACCACCACAATGCTTATATAGCAATATTACTGACAAATGCGTCTCTATGCACTTTTTAAAAGAAAAAGAAAGCATTAAGAAAGATGCTGGCAACTGTTGATAACTCAATCAAAGTACTTTTTGAATAAATATATTTTTAAGGAGGATTTAAACTTGGGTGTTATAGAGGAATCCTTCAAATATGATGGGATGATATTCCAGAGTGAAGGGGCAGCATGAGCGAAAGATTGCTCCCCATAAAACTGAATACTCGGACAATGCAAAAGATCTTTTCAGTTGATCCTAGATTGAAAGATGGTACATACTACATACCTAATTAAACATTCACTGAGATATTTTGGAGCCATTGCATGTAGACATTGAAAGGTCAAAAGCAGTACTTTGAACATTATACATGACTGGATTGGGAGCCAATTGTAGTCGCTTCAATACTAGTGTGATATAGGATTATTTCTTAGTGCGGGTGGTTAATCTCGCTGCGGAGTTTTGAATTACTTGCGGTCTGTTCAGTTGGGAATGTGGAATGTTAAAGAGTTAAGTCTAGATGACATGTCACTAGAGCCTGTACAAGCTTCTTAATTAGTTGTCTTTGCATCCAAGAATTGACGAACCCTACCAAGTTTACACAAAGCAAATGATGCTGCCTTACACTTTGCTGAAACAAACCTGTTCATGACCATATTTTATCAAATATTACACCTAAAGGCCACCGCACACTATACGACTTTTGTCGTACGACTCGGAATTATGACGTAATTGACGTCATTATCATGAATCCAGAAAAATCGCAAGCAAGTCGTACGAATAATCGTAGGAATTCGACATGCCAAAAACTTACGACTCGTCGTTGCGATTTCGTTTCGACTGAGGACATTCAGCCAATCACGAGACAGTACATGATATTCATGAACATCGAGCTCGAGCTTGGTCGCGCACGAAAATGACAACATTTTGAGTAATTTTGTTTGATATTTGTGTGATATGGTGTCTCTGAGCATAGCTAGAGTGACTGGGGAAAGTACTGGACTTCACGGACGTTGTGGTCAAACTTTCTGGTAAGATACTATAATTGAAATACTATAAACACGATTCGCTACTCGCCTGTACAGGCTGTAGCTGGTACGGACAGGGTCAATCAGGCAATCGGAAAAAAATATTCGAAATGGTTCAAAATTACAATAGACTAAGCTAGCAAACCTTACATGTAATTCCATCATATTAGATTGATCACTAATCCAAGACTAGGCTATTATGACATGAAATCTACTGCTGGCTACATGTAGACGTAAACAACTGCCAGCGTAGCCCGGCGGCGTAGATCTAGTGGTAACGGAATAGGCCCACAGTCCCGGGCCACAGTAAACAGGGTTAGTTCTGGCCTAATAACGTTAGATCTAGCCTAGGAATAGGCTAGACTGCGTTTCATTACTCCAAGTGCAAGATACGGTTATTTTTCTATTTTCTTAACAAGTAGATTATTTATGTGTGTTCAACAAAGAAGGCGAAGTAGGATCTTGTCAGTCAGTGTTTTTTTCTTTTGTTTAGAATGGACCTGTGAATGTAAAATAGGCCTACAAATACAATATCGGTTGTAAATACTGTTTATAATTACGATAGTCAAATTTCAAATGCCAGGTCTTCTTTTTCATTTCATGAAAATAAAGTACATTTCGAACATAATGTCATTTCCTATTATTCACCAATACAAGTGATAAAATAAATGCTACAATAAATAAATAATAAGTAAAGAGAAATGATCATCATAACGATGATTTAGATTGTTAGTTTAATAATCCATATTACAATCAATGCTAAAATAATAATGATAATAATAATAATAATAATAATAATAATAATAATAATAATAATAATAATAAATGATAATGATAATTGTTATAAGTTATTAGTATTATTACTTTAATTACTGTTACTTTTATTTTTATTATTTTTATTATATAAATCATCATCATCATCATGATTGTTTAACATGAAATAAATATATTTATTTCTAGTAGACCCCTATTCATATGCTTTTTAAATGAATCGTCATACTTTTGTTTTATGACAATGGGTAAGCCTATTTGTAAAAAAATAAAACGATTTTTTTTTTCTTTTGTCGAGGATGGAAGCACTACTGTCTGTCGACCTTGTGTCATTGTTTCTGAAGTAACTTGTTTAAGGTCGTCTATACAAATTAATCTCGAAAATATCACCATCAGAAGCATGTTTAGTTTTGTTTCCATTTGTTTAGCATTCTCTCGTTTAAGAATAGTAACACACATGGGCGTCGATCCATGTTTCGGATTGTGGGGGGGGGGCAAAAGTGAAAAAAAAAATTGTAGTACAGGATTGGCAATTTTGTATATTTATTAGTATTTTTATGCCATTTTAATGCTTTCCAATGCTTTATAAACATATATTTGCATTGCGTATTATGAATTTTTCAAATTGTTAAATTATTGGAGGGCAAATCGATATGTTTGCCCCCCAATATTTCATTGGGGCGATCGCCCCCCCCCCCTCCTGCCACAGGATCGACCCCTCTGGTAACACAAATTGTAATAATTATGAAAATAAGTAATTAAAACGACAGACATGATTACTGCAGGCAGGTGGAATCATTGTTGATGGGTTACCTGCAGAAAGATGAACTTGAAAATGTAAAAACTATTAAATTAACACAGATATACACATCCATTCACACACTCCCCCTCGTATACATAAGTACAACACCACCCCTCCCCCCCCCTAAAAAAAAATCGTAAGACAATCCATTTTATGTTTGGGGAATTTTGCTAATTCAGGTATCATATTGCCGGGAAATGACTAATATAGCTACATAAATTCAATGATACACTAGGAAAATAAAGAAGAAACTATAATGTGTAATGTTTATATTTTGTCCCATTGAAGTAGGAAAAATATCAAAATAATCAAGCAATACAATACTGTGCAAAAGGCATTCTCGCAGTGAGTCGCGACGAGGATAATCACAAGTCGGATCGGAAGCACCGCACACATCCCGACTCGACTACCGACTTACAACTCGTCGAATCGGAATCGGGTCGGAATCGGATCGCGTAGTGTGCGGTGGCCTTTAATACACTTAATCTTTATGTTTAAGTTTGGAAAATGGTATTATTTGATGAATTTATCGGCCATTTCTTTTCGAATTTTGACGTAAAGTTTAGCAGGATTTTTATCCAATTCGTAATCATCAAATCACAAAAATAATACAATGGTTAGTTAGAGCATTTCTTTTTCTTTCAAGAAACGTAAAAATCATTGAAATTGATGCAAATTTGAAAAAGTTAGCGCAGTTTTGCTGCGACACTGTCTCAGCGGTTTCAAGGAACAGCGTGTTTACTTAAGCCACTTGCGAGGACACTAACAAAATGAAACGGGGTAGATAATTATATCTCTCCACTACACCTGGCATTAATTTGACCAAAATCTGATATTACAGGAATGACTCATAGATACCATATTGAAAAAAAGTGAAACTAATCTGCAGATTCGTTATATAAACAAACACATAATTTGTAATTGTTTTGATTTTCACATACCAACACATTTCTACATGTACCTTCTTGTTGGAGTCACAGATGAGGCAATAGCGTATTAATCCCAGTAGAGTTTGTTTAATCAATGTAGGTCCCATGGTAATTAATACTTACTGCAAAATCAGATGCAGAGATGTGCACAATGGGCACTGCACACACCCAAACCCAATACGCATTGTACCAAACTTACTGCCCTGCGTGTGAACTTTGTACCAAAATGATTGCCCTGCGTGTGAACTGTGTACGTACAAAATCCTGTTGCAGATACCACTGTGTTAACTATGAAGCCCTCCTTTCATAAAATCTGGTAACTCCGCAATTTTCACACTATACTGATATGGGCAGTTTTCTGAAAAGTTTTAATTCTCTGGAAATAATATTGTCTTTAAATAATGGCAAAATAATGCAAATTTGAAGTTTTACAAAAATTGTTATAAAAATGTTTTTGACCTCAAATTGCCATAGAAATCACCTTGATAATCCTGTTAAATTTGGTATCATCTCGTAGATAAATTATTTCTCTAAAATTAAACTATATCCATGGTAAAATGAGGTTGCATTAAAATTACCATCAAAATTGCTCAACCATCATAGAAATTTTAGCAAAAAAGTTCAAACCTCTTCTGGCTCCCAGGGGGTTAATTGGGCTTTCCTTGTCCTTTTAAATTTAATCTTCTAACAGTAACTTAATATGTGGAAAGTTTGGTGCATTTATTAACTAGAGCAGTTCGACTACGCACAGTCGATGAGTACATTTTTGCCTCCGCAGTCTGCACTCCCATCCAAGTGATGTAATTTGAAAAGCCTCAAGCTACCATGGTAGCAAGACCAATGAGATGAATAACCCCTTGTGACCTTTGACCTTTCATCTCCAAAATCTAATTCTAGTTCATCAGTGCCTCACACGACATGCATGTACATGTACTTGTACTAAGTTACAGTAAATCTGATAAGCAGTTCTTAAATAATCACGATAGTGATCTCAATTTGGAAATGAGGCTTTATGACCTTTGACCTCTGACCCTTCAACTCCAAAATATAATCAGTTCATTGGTGCCTTATAACACACACTTCACCCAAGTTACATCAAAATCAGCCAGCTGTTCTCAAGTTATCATGGTAATGAGCCCAAATCAGACATATTTTAGACCCGGTGACCTTTGACCTTTCAGCTCCAAAATATAATCATTTCATTGGTGTCTTATAACACATACTTCCCCCAAGTTACATCAAAATTGGACCAGCCGTTCTCGTGTTAACGAGCCCATACCACACATATTTAAGGCCCTGTGACCTTTGACCTTTCAACTCCAAAATCTAATCAATGCATTGTTGCCCCATAGTTCATACTTGGTCCTAGTTTCACTCAAATCCAAGCAGCTGTTCATAAGTTATTGCGGTAACGAGAACTGGTAACGGACGGATGGACACACGGATGCACAGAAAACCCGAAAACATGATGCCTCTAGCAACTTCATTGCGGATACATAACAAGTGCACAATTTGGCCCCAAAATGGAGCTTCACACCATTGAGTTATCTGTATTTTAAGGAATATTTCATGTACTGTGACTTTATCTTCCTGCTAACATTTCTATAAATCTCAGACGGATACATGTACTTTGTTGGTGACACTCCTGTATATTGTAGGATCTATGCTTTGGTAAGCTACTTTTTAAATATTTGTAATATTAATTTCCTTAATTGAATGAATTAGAAACTGCACAATCTATTGTCTACAACATCTCTGGCAGTTTTTATGAACTTCAAGATTTTTTTCATATATCAAATATTTAAAATTTGGGGCAATATTAACTATTTTTAATTGAAATCCAAATTTTACATCCATACCAGTTCAGATTAGCTTTGCACAAAGTTTACTCTAAATTAAAATAAATTTGTCTTTATGTTGAAAAGAACACATACTGTACATGTATTTGTTGGTACATGTACTTCTTTGCTTTACAATACATGGACTTTTGTTTTAAGATTAACTACATGTAGGCCTAGATGTAGTCTAAACACAACAAAAAAAGTAACTACCCCCCTTTTCAAACTACCATAATTTTTTAACGAAATAAGTTTTAGCAAAATAATTTGGCAGGAACATTTCTATACTCATTACCTAACCTCTGTGTGAAAATAAGATTAATCCGTGAAGCCATGCATGAGTGAGCATGCATTAAAGGCAAAAATGCCACTTTTCAAAAGTCACACGAGTCATCTCTTATGCCAAAATAATGGTAAATAATGGTATTTTTGGCTTTATTCATAAAGTGTGCTCACTGAACCATGACATGGTTACAACCTCTTATGTTCGTACAACATGTAAAGATACATTTTGCTGAAAAATATCGGATTTCATTTTTTTTCAATGAACTTAATGAATTTTACACTTTCAAAATTGAGGAAGGGTGGATTTTTTTAAATTGAGCTCACTGAAGCGTAAAATATGTGAAAAGTGTCAAAAGAGGTGTCAGGGGGTCAAACGATAGGTGATTAACATAAATAGTGCTTAATCATTCAACAGAATCAGAATTTGTCAAAATCCTGCATCACAAATACCTCAAAATGACCCTTGTGACTTTTGAAAAGTGACATTTTTGCCTTAAGTACGTGCTCACTCATGCATAACTTGACGAATCAATAACATTTTCACACAGAAGTTAGTCAGTCAGTGCAGGAACACCCTTGCCAAATTATTTTGCTCAAAACCGTTTCTTTAAAAAGTTATGGTATTTTGAAAAAGGGGGTAGTTACTTTTTTTGTTGTGTTTATATTATCTTAAATAAATGTAAAATTTTCAACACATTTCCTAATTCAATTTAAGACCATATGAATCATACGTTTGTATTTACATTCATACTCAGTTCTCATTTTGTTTGCAATTATTATTTAACCTATTAATCTCATTAGTTTTACAATTTACAAGGCACTGAGTATATGATTTTATTAGGTTAGTTGTTCACTGTGTATAACTGAATTATATGGTAAACAATGATTTGCTAAATTTTCATAATTTATCACTTCACTTAATTTTTATATTGGATTTCAACAAATTACACTTTCTATGCTAAACTTGCTATCAATTTGAGTTACATGAACATTCAAATAGTTTCTTGACTTGAACACAGTTTTAGGGATAAAGGAAGTTCATGTACATGAAGGGCAGTTATGTTGACACATGTGTTTCCTTTGTTTATGGTTTCATTTAGTTGCAGTTAAAGGTTAGTGACATGATTGGGAACACTTGAAAATGCCTCAAGAACCAAATGAGTTGAAATATATACCAACTATACACCAGCTGGAGTGGATCTCCCAGGTAGAAGGATTTGTCTCTGATTTGTTTACTAGCATGAACATACACAAGTATTTTAATTTTATCGGGGCACGATAAAAATAGGACCCATAGAGAGCCACACAGCAGGTTTGTCTGCCACGAGGGATAATGACATTAGTTATTTTAGAATGAGTCAACGTTTGACTACAAGATTTTCACAAGAAATCCTTGCATAGTTTAGTTGATTCTAGAGTAGTTTCAGCCCAAGTTGAGGACTACCCCGAATCATGTCACTTACCTATAAGCACTGGTTGCCATCCATCCCAAGCACATTGTTTTTTTTCCCCTATCACCTTCAGTCCTTTCACATTCAGGTGTGCTCCTTCATTACATCGCCACACCCGATTATCATGTTCAACATTCATTATCTAATTATCCGTCTTCCACCACCATCCTATTCAGTTTTGATTGGTTCTTTAAACCTTTGCGTGCAAAGGTTGCATCTGTGCACAATCGTACAATTAAACTGAACAATTGTAATAATTATTTTTCGCCTTCACCTTTGTATTGGAGACAAAAATAGCTAGTGGACTGAAATAACATCTATAGAAAAATTACCACTTTCAATACTACAATAAGAAAAGTAAAATTCAAAGAAAATGTGAAAAGAACAATTGTCATCCCCTCAGAATAAATTCAGCGTGCAAAGAGTTAAATGAATATATTTTTCTAGCCTTTTTTGTTAACATTATGTTTGATAATCCTTAATCATTTTATTTGGTTAAGATACCAAAGCTTTGTATTTAATCACAGAATATATTTTAGACAAGATGTATTCAACATTTACTCATATTTATTTCATACTGTATTCTCATTGTGCTACTTATGTGTGTTAATGGTACCAGACACGATTGGCATTTAATGCCTTTTTTCTGGTCCCATTTATCCTTTAAATACCTTTGTAAAACATTAAGTTTTGAATTGTAACTCAACTCAACTCAACTCAACTCAACTCAACTCATTTTTAGTTGACTTTTCTTTTGTGTGATCATTGTCTTATATTTGAATATTATTTTTATGTATTTTGTGAGGGCAAAGCGGCCCTGGATCACTCACGGGAGTTGTAGCTTAACCACGTGTATGATTCTTATACAAGGCCAATAATTGCATTTTTTATGTGAAATATTTTCGGCTTTAATGAATAAATCCACATGATTTTTTCAGTTTAGGTATATAAAAGTTTGTTTCAAAACAAACAGTTTCGTTTCTTAAATAATAAAATTCTAAAAAAATTCAGGTGCTGGATTTTTGGAACCCTGTCCCATGCCTTTACACATGAATGAACATTTACAAGACGAGAATACAGACATGTGAAGAAAGGTAGCATATTTCACTGTTACTGTTAGATCTACACCCCATTTTTGCGTCTCCTGTTAGGGCCTCTGTTGCAGTTGTCATATTTTTCATTTTGAGAATGATTTCTGTTGATGTTGAGTTCCAACACACAAGCAACGTCTAAACAGCCCTAAACACTTCTCATACACGTGTAAAAGCTTTCACACGTAAATATGGATCTGCTAGGACTAGATCTACGTGAACAACATATCTGCAGTACGTAGGCTCGCCTAGCCGCACCCACCCGAAGGCCCAACGCGTAGCAGTTAGCGCCGTGCTGGCAGGGGTGCCGAAGGCCGAACACAAAGCGTTCGATGTTATGACAACTATTACGTTGTAAACGAAAAATAATGATAAATAAGGAATATCAGAACTCACCTGTATGATTTAAACGGCTGCAGCAATCTAGAAGTCGAAACAAGCCAGTCCAAAAAATCAATCAGTTTCGGAAGAACTGGGACGGCACTGTAAGCTTGATGAGTTACAACTGCTGCCGTAATCTAGACTACGCTGCTGCCGTGATGTACCCACGTGCGCTTCATCAGCGTTTTGTACTTTTGTTGACACTCGATCAGCTGTATTATGACGGCCCGGACACACACACGTGGACGGGCCGTCGTTATGTATTGGAACGCTTATGGCCGTGGAGGCATGTAACTCGGTGCCTAGGCTCCTGAAAATTAATCCGAGCAATGCGCTTGGGACGACAGCGTACGGTACGTCGTGACACTTTTTTCATACTACAGTAGCAGCCTCGTGCTGATTGGGCAATCCTGCCGTTGGCTCAGGAGTCGTTCGCATTTGCAATACACTTCTTTGTACAGCTCGCCGAATCGCACTACGAAAAAAAAGTAGTGTATGCTGAGTACGGCTAAATCCGTGTGTACGAACGTGGTTACTAGATCACGAGCGAATAAATTTTCAGGAGCCGAGGCACCGAGTTACACCATAAGCAAGCACTCACTTCCTCCTCTTTGGGATTGGACTTGGATACTTAGCGCTAGTGGGCGGAGCCAATAGCGAGAATAAGGACTGAGGTTAGGTCATACTTCGGGATGCAAAGTTGGCGTGAGCGCTCATGTGTATAAATTCTATTATACAGTGTGTCTCCAAAGGCGGAAGTTATCTTTTTATATATGCAAATCATATACAACCTATATAGTTAAGATGGGTATTGCCATAAAGCTAAAAGACCATACTTTCCAGTGCAATTTATTTCATTTCATTTGGTTGTGTCAATTTTCTGCAATGACGCAAAATCGTGTTTGTCCCACTATACTGTATGTGCCATACTTGTGCATGCAGTTTCTGCATATTACTTAAGAAAGTAACCCTATGAGAGTCATGTGTTAAAAGCATTGTGCAATCATTCAATTCAGATGAACGAATAGATTTTTCAAGTTGTACATTTCTGATTTCCTATTATTTGCAGTATAAAGGAGGCAAATAACTTTGATAAAAGGGCTAAAATGAATGAGACGTGCATATCATCATGATGTCAGTGTGAATGCAGTCTGGTAAACAGAGGACATAAACATGTGCAGTATCATTTCAATGCTAAGTAAGGGTTATTTGTATTTGAATTTTTATTTACTAGATAATCAGAAATAAGCATGTTGAAAGAAAAATGCATTTATTATTTGTTTTATTATTGATTTTTGTAATTCAGTTTTTACGAGTTCTGTAAGTAAGTAACAATATCACCAATTCAGTTGTCATTATGACCAATTATACACAAACGTGGGACAAACGTGATTTTGCCTGACTGCACAAAAGTAATCATAACTTTTGACTTATAAAAGCAAATTAAATGAAACTTGAAAGAAAGTTTATTCTGCTTTAATATGATACCAAATACACATACCTTTTGAGAAAATTACATACCTTAAATATTTTTCTCCCGATTGGACCATTTTTTTTTGAGACGCACTGTATTACTTAACATGGCGAGATATTAGTAGTGAGTGTTCATTTTTATGTTGGTGATTTGGAGATAATTATTTGCGTGGTTTGTGATCTACCATAAGTTCCAGATGCTCCATCAACTCTACAAAACACGAGGTATGATGTGGTCGCGGGTCCACTGGGCCACCTTGTGATAAGGCACTGAGACTTCAGCCAGGAAGGTGCCAGGTAAAAATGTCAGAGGTAATAATGTCAGAGGTAAAAATGTCAGAGGTAAGCCAAATATGTCAGAGGTAAAATTGTCAAAGGTAATAATGTCAGAAAGATACCCTTTTTAAGTAAGCATTTTGTTAAGAATAGGTCTGTACCCTTCTATCATGATTGTTTGCGACCTTGATACCCTTTTCACTACATGCGCGCATAGGCTACATTACCCGACATGAGAACACGGTTTTTATACGCGTTTTTGTGTACAAGTATGGTATCAACCTTGGAATAACATTGACCCCCGGGGCCCCTTGTCCCATAAGACCACATATACCGCCTCGTACAGCCAACTCTAGGTCTTGGATACGAAACTGAAAAAAAACTACAGAAGATCACAGTCCCATCACAAATCACAGGCACTAGTCAGTAGTCATGCACAGGGTACGAATTATTACGAGTCTATTCAAGAAAATGTTGGCAGGATTGGTACTTTCACTGGTTTGTCAAATACTTCTTTCTAACCACCAGGAGCTGGTCCCGGGGGGGGGGCACTAAGTATACCAATGTGCCGCGGTTGAGAAACCCATTTTCAGCCCAAATTTCCGTTCCAGAGCATCACAGTTTCAGAAGGCACAGAAATTTTTTTGATTTTTTTTTCCAGTTCCAGAGACCCCCAAATT
>JZLH01S0063350.1:1914-20850 GCA_001188425.1 Eucidaris tribuloides | reverse complement strand
AAATTCATAGTAAGGCCTACTATAATATTTATCAGGAATTAATCATTCTCACTTGCACCTGTCTTTCTGATTGTTTTCTGCATATTTCATCAATAAAAAAAGTATCCTCCAGTCTTGGTTACTGAGTGATGAGATAAAGCATCCTTTTGTATATTGCTCTCCCCCACAAATACAGATATTAATATAATTTTCATTACCAATGCTCTTTAGACTTTTCTCTGGGAAATCTGACAAAATTTTATCACTTGCCATGACCTCCACAATTCACATCACAGTCAATTCAGTAATATTTCATCACAATTCAAATATGTATATTTGATCGGTTTGTCACCAGCATCAAATTGCATTCATGTCAGCACTGTGTGTTGTAGCTGTAAGTAGCAGAATTCCAAGCCTCCAAGGAGATTTGTTTTCTTTATTGAAGAAGAAAAAGAAACTAGATTGAGTGACCAATTGCAGCAACACAAAATCTCATTTTGTCACTGTCCATTGCTTGTGATATTGAAGGACTGACCTTGAGTTGGCCGGTTGAACAGAGTTATTTATATCCATCCTATGAAAGACAAGAATGTTATGAAAAGTACCATAAATACCTGAATGTTTTCCCTAGAGGGGGTGGGGAGGGGTCTGGGGAGTGGTATTAAGAATGTAGTCAGTGTGTACATGATGAAAAAAAGAAGTATATGTACATACCCAGTAATCTTATTTGTGGGCGGATTGTGACAGACTTTTAAGAAAGAACATTACAGTTTTGAGATAAACAGAAAGCATGAGTCAGAGAGAGACAACACTGGCCCGCTTGTTCGGGAGGAAATTTTAGTGTGGCATCGGTACTTATGGCAGAGCTATGTTAGGGAAGAAAGAAAACCAGCAAATGCGTAATAATGGGATTGCCCCTTGAGAAAATAAGATCTGAAGTCATTAGTCTCACTTCAGAAACTCTTTTTCTGAATGTTTTTACAAATATGTGTAATTATGGATCTGGATCAGTACCGGTGTTGTAGGAAGAAAGCTATCGAGAATGTAAGATAGATCAGAGAGGAAAAGAGAGTTTATAAGGAATTAAAGAAATTATTGTCGTCGACAATTTTACCTGTGAGTAGAAAGTGTAACAAATTTACACAGTGGCATAATGAGCCAAGTCAGTTGGGGGGGGGGAGGTCAGAAACAAACGAGCCAAATCATTTCGGGCATCTGAAACAAACACACACACAAGCCTCTCTGTACCATGATCAAAATTTAGTTTTTTTTTTGGGGGGGGGATGGTCATGCATCCCCCAAACCCCCATTTTGACGCCAGAGAATAAGTAGTTTGCTGTGATTCAGTCTAGTGTTTATCTGCTGTTTGCCTATGTACCAATTTCTTTGTTAATTATATGCTACATACTGAATGTCCGAGTCTCTGGACTCGGTGGACTGATGCATCTCCAGTTAAGTTTGCCTTCGGATGAAGAGAAAATGGAGACAATTCTTCTAATATGTCTGATATATGTGAGAAGACGAAAGAATCCCTGCTGTTGATAAGTGACCATGGGTAGACAACAGATGTATGCAAACGTGACACTTGCAAATTCGTCTACTTTTGATACCCACGCATCTTCCCTGATCTAAACCAAGGAGCTGGTATCGACTTTTCTTTTGTGAATACAGTACATGCAAGTAGTCACGTCCATGACCACGTATCACTTAAAGGGGTTAATCAAAAGTCAACATGAACGAACATGCGGTACATACATGAACATGTAGCTATTCAATGTTTGTATGCATGTGTTTTACTTCTTTTTGTTTTTCAAGTACATAGCACTTTGAGTCATTTGCCAACATTGCAAAAAAGTCACACCATTTTAAATTGCTGATGAAGAATTTTTTTTAAATTTTTTATCAGTGCATAGCACTTTTAATCAAATTTTAGCCAGTGTTGTTAGAACAAGGGGCATTGAAAATAATGTGTTTATTTTCCATTTCAAAATTTCTAAGAGACATTTAATTGCATATTTTGCACACTGTAAATTACTTTCCGATTTAAAGCACAATTTCAAAACACTTGATTTCATCTTTGATCATACTATGATTGTATGAAGCTAGTAGCTCCATGATCGTACCGACAACACAAATTTATGCTGTTTGCAATCAAGTTCATCATGTTTTAACATAACAAAAATAAATTTATCTTGAAAAAGTCATTTAGAGTAGATAATGGAAAAGGTGTGATATTATTCTGTCACTACGTAGAATGATGTATCAAATCATTTGTAATAGATGAATATCACATCATTTAGCACCTCTTACAAAACTACTAGATGAGGAAATCACTCCGGAAATCAGTGTATCAGAGTGGATTTATCAATAAAAAAAACAGGTTTCTATTCAGCATTGCCCGGTTTAGAGATGTTCTGTGCATTTTTCAGGGGCCTGTGGGAATTTCACCGGATGGGAATGCCAGAAAAATAGACTGCACAATTTTCCATTTGCGGTTGTAACACTATTTGACCCATAATCAACTTAAGAATGTGGTTTTGTTAGAAAGCTACATGTACATAACATATTTTACCAAAGTCACAACGAGGAAATGTATAACCATGAAATTTTCACAGCAGAGACTGTAAACACTATATTTGATTCCGGTAAATTGGTGTTATTTCCAATCATGCGACTTCGCTGTAAATCAGTGCCTAAACAGAATTGGCAAGAGATAATTACCATGTACCTTTCTATACAATTGTCACCTATTTGTGAGGTGTTCCAGGATGTAATCCTGATCTTACAACTTCCTGTGTCTGATATTTGAAGATCAGATTTGTGATGTAGTGTTTACTGTTGTCACAAATACAAAGCAAACAATGACTCCTCAGCCAAGATCATGAAACTGTGTATCAAGTTAAGAACTAGTCTAAGGTTTAGACTGTTATTCCTCTGTACAGGACATAAATTTACCGTAGACTAGGTCTTAGTCGGGTAACTAGTGGAACCATTGTCATATGGCTGCCAATTCATGATTGCAAACACGATTGCAATTCTCCCTATCGCATATAGCTCTCCGAATCTGAACGCATGTGGCGCTCTATTTTTTTTACCCTTAATTCTTGGGAAATAAACTTCTGGTTTATGCACGAGCAGTATGCATCAAACGTTTAAGTACTCGTGGATCGTGTAAAAGTCTTTCTTAAAATCTCATAAATGATATTTTTTTCAAGTCCATCCTCCATATAACAACCCTCTCATCTACGTCATGAACGGAGCCATCGACTCCTCACACACCTGCGTTCGCATTCCGACTCGGCGTGTGCGTGGTTACATTCCTTCCTCTCTCATACATGTACATTCGCGGCTTTCCTGGCGAGAGTTTTGAGTACATTCCCTTGTCTACTGGTCGTAGGACATTTCTTTCGAGAAAGTTGCGACACAGATATTCTCTAAAATTGTTCACCAGGTCAATCCATGTTTGATTGGGTATGAGGCATCAATATTACAAACTTGACTAAGTTACGACAATGATGTGTTTGTGCCCCATTTTGGCACTGTACAATTAAACCTGAACCGGCAAGTATTGCCAGTCCCAAAAAGCGCACGAATCAGAATATCGGTATCGCGATGGTGATATCGCTTGCGTATCAGGCCTATAAATGCGGATAGCGGACGAAGTTGTTAGAGCGAGTTATCTGGCCGCTTAGAGTTACTATGCACCGCAGATGCGAATCCGACTCGTCTGTAACACACTGCTCGTGCGCCGATTCTGTGTTAGAAGGACATGGAGATATTCCAGTGGCAAGTATAATGAAAGGTTACTATAATCTTCACCTTCCACATCCGGTGCTGTAGAGTAAGAGCAAATAATGCGCCATACGACATACGTTTCCAGGCAAAACGTGACATGAAATTGCGGAGAGCGCACCATGATTAGATAAACACATCAGGAGCATGGATTCAATTTTGCAATCTAGCCGATACTAGTTCGAGTTATTACATTATGGACCACCGAAAAAAATAATATAATCTAGCATATAATCAGCATGAATAATTCAGTCATATTTGCAATCATGTTTAAATCGGCCACCATGTGAAAATGATCTTGACCACTAGATCAAAGAATTCAGTTTGCCTTGTTTTGATTCGGGGATAGGGATTGTGGATAATGAAATGAGCAGTCTACAGATGAACTGAAGACTATTTAGGAAGACACAGACTTTTATTTCTAAGATCCTGCTAAATTATTACAAAATGTACAATTCCATGTCAACAACTTCAGTGTTTGTTTCCTTCAGGGAGCTGCTCAAATTTCAAACTACAATACACAGTATCTTTGTTATTCTGCCGTCCACCTCCCAAGGCACAAGGGGTCATTATTGCTATGCCATTCACTCTGATCCCTGAGTGCTGGTCAGAGGTCAAATTTCAAATATCCCCACAGCGCATTTCTCTATTCTCTTCCAAGTGTTTGTTTATGACTGGTATGAAATGTGGACATTGTGAACTATTTTTTGCATGTCCTGGATAGCATCTTGACTTTGTGTTTTTCTTATGTCTGGGCGGAGGTTATATGTTGAGTTGTTGACATACATGTATGAGTAGTCTAGAATATCAGACCTTGATACGTAATACCCTACTGAAAGATTTGGAATAGCCTCTCCCTAGGTACATGTACATGTGCATGGCAAGTATACATCTATCGTGATTGTATGTCTCCTGCTCTGACAAGCTGATTATTTAGGGGGACAGTCAATAAAATACCTTTAAGTTTACACCAAAATCTGTAGTCAGATTGAAGTATAGTGAAGAAGAATATGAACAAGAGGTGGCTCCTAAGGCAGCTTTGACTAGAGTTTGCCCAGTTCCAGGGAGACGAGTGAACATGGGTCTGGGGAAGAGTCTAAAATTGTTCTGCTCTTAATATAAGCCTGGTACCAGCAGCAAAGCTTGAAGAGAAGTCAATGAACTTGCTTTCTTTTTATCGGCTCCTTTCATTTGACACCGGTTTATGTCTTAAAGCTATACTTAAATCTGTGAAATATTGTTATGATTACAGATTACAGAAATAAAGCAAGGATGAACAACTGAACAACTATGCTGAAACACTTGACAAAGGAATTTATAGATTCTAACCAGTATAGATCATGCTGGATTGAGAAAAAATAAGTATGCTGTGTGCCAGTTCTTCAGGATTCTTTCTCAATTATTCAACTGTTTTTCTGTATGGATTTAATTGAAAGAAAATTTATGGAAATGTTGGCGAGGGGCTGACATTTTGCCATATAAGCCTACATAGTGATATCTGCTTCGCTGATCTTTTAAAAATTATAATTTGTCACTCAAAACAATTTTGGTAGGTTTGATGTTCTCTGTGTTATCTGATGTCTCTGGTGTGACAATGCCATACTACAATCGATGAAAACTATGTTTCTAAATATTTACCAAAATTATATACATTTGCTTCACTCCATCCAACTTGTCTGTGTTTTATGGCTGGCCTTGTACTTTTCCATCAAAGCTAGAAGGAAAAATAAGGCTACTGAACTATCAATCTCTGAATTAATGAATATTACCTGTAAAGACAAGAATAAAAAAAAAGGATACTCATGTCCTCGAGGGTGCAATAAAAATAATGAATTCTGAGATTGGCCATGGCATGCATCCTGTAGACTCTTAGCTTCTGATAAGCTTACTAGTCTAAATTCATACTCTGCTCTTTTTATTAACTCCAATTCCAATCTTGTAGTTGTATCCCAGTCCCCATCAGAACAAAGTGAACTGTGAGCTCAGCTAGTCTATGAGTTTCTGGACATACATACAACATTGTAACTAGTATCAGTTTCTGTACTGCTTTGGGACTGGGATAAAATAAAAGCCTGAAACTTAGACTAGAATCTTACAGAATTGGACAGCTGAGTAAGTAATGGGAGGTCTAGCCTAAAGTCAACTTGAAAAAAATGGAAAAGAAAGACTAAAATTCTTAATATGGAGAAAAGGGAAATGACTGGTGATAACACCTCAGTCGGATTATGGTAATCGTAATGAAACTGACTTTGAAATTTCATGTCACTCAGTCATATAGCATGCATTCAAGCCAAGTTTCAATTTTCAGTTTTAGTCAGAGAATGTCATTTTAGAAGAAAAAATGGGCTTAGAAAAAAAAGACAATAGCAAATTGAAGTGTGCTAGAAAGTGTCCTTAAATATTTTGTAGGAAATTGGAGCTCAACGGAGAATGACCAGTCGCGATCCTCTGTTATTAGACTTTCTGAGATGAGGTAAAGTGGCCAATCTGGTAACCTTCCAATTAAATGAACAGCTTGCAAACATCGTCACATCTTCATTCAAACAGCGCCCGTTTCGCTCCGCTCCATTACGTGCGCATGTTCATTTATATGTGCAAATGTCACCAGGTGTCTATCCCAGATTTGCCCCACGTCAGTGCTGAGACACATCCTCCTTGGGACGATAATCACGCAAAATCAATATCACGGTGGTTCTTCTGTTCTTCTGTTAGACCGTGAATTGGTTGGTAGCACTTGGCTTGATCTTCTCGATTGCAATAAAGTTGCTATTTATTTCTAACTTCTACATGTATGTCCATCTGCAAGTCGGGTGTTGATTCATACATAATTTTCACCAGAAGGAATTTTTAAAATATATATTTTACGTGATATTTTCTAGTTATCTGTTTACACAATATTTTCTTGGTTGTATGGAATAGACAATATAAATTTATAAGAGTCGTCATAACAAGAAAGAAAGAAAATGAATGTTAAAATGGACTGGCATTACTGTTATTGTACAGTGCACTCCCATTATAAAGAACACTGTTCTAACAAAATTTCATTATAAAGAAGTGAAATCTCTCTTCCCATATCTTGGATTTCCTATGCATTGTATTGTGTTTGCAACCCTGATATAAAGATATTTCATTATAAAGAAACAATTTAATGGGTTCCAAAGACTTCTTTATAATGAGAGTGCACTGTATTTGCCACTGACTTATCTAGAGTGAATGTGGTTTCAATCCCTCTGGATTTCTGGAGATGGACCCTAATTCCATATGAAAAAATGGTTCTGTTTGAGAATTAGACATTGCTTCATTCTCCATAGCTGGAGAGGGGGGGGGGGGGGTCACTTCCAAGAGTAAAACAAAAGATGTGTAGCTTCATGTATGCATTTCTCTAGTTTAGAAACACCAGTATATCCAGGTTATTGCATTATCTTCTGTTCTGTAGAACCTCCCCCCCCCCCCCCAGTTGTGGTGCATACTGCATTCTAGGTTGAAACTGAACAGGTCCATAAAGATACTGGAGTAAACCAAGGAGGTGCATGCACTACACGTCTACACCGCCTCTATCCGATCCCACATGGCTTCTAAAAGTTCCAACACATTCGCATCCAATCTAGCCAACAACAAATTAGTTGTCATTGATCATTATTGAGTCAGTATATACCACAAGTCATTGACACCATCTGACATACCTATGTTGTCCCATCTCCCTCAATAATCTGTTTGAACAATAAGGTGTATTCACCCCTGCCCCCCTCCATTGTAACCCCCTATTGTCCCCCTACCAGGAGTACATTGCTTGGTGGCACATTCCAAGACACAATAGGGCCGCCTCAAGAGGGCCCTTCTAGACACAACACAAAAGACTTGATTCAATTTTTCCTCCCTGTAATGCCAAACATCCTCTCGCTAACTAGTTCATCATTGAGAGAGGTGAATTTAATTAGTGTTTCTATTGACAGTGAAATGCTAGTTAAGGCAGCTCATCTAAGCATGTGCATGTAGTCCCACACTACTCGACATGAGTTAAAATGGTTTAATACAGTGCAGAAGTACCTGCCTTGTACTTTGTAGATTGTTTCATGGTCTTGGTTTTTGTTGTTGTTGTAAGTGTCATTGGAATTACAGTGCCCTCCAATCACCACCACCGATCCCAAAACTCCTCTCATGTTAAATCACTTTGATTACCCAAATCAAGTACAATTCTCTGTTTAGAGTCTACGTTTTAAAAGTTATCAAAATTTCTCAGTCATGAATATGAAATGTTTTGAATGTGCACACCTTTTTAGGAAATTGTGATAATTTGTATCATATAATACTTGACCATTTCACAAATTTATGACATGATTGGGGCAAGTTGTAATTTTCCTCAGTTGGTGAAGTACCGGTACATTATGTTCTCAATCTGTCACATTTTCAAGCTGTCCTCAAATTCAGTATCAGCTAGTTACTAATAAGTTATCAGAGATGTTGTACCATCAATGTAGCTCTCTTGAACTTATTTTCGCAATCCACACATAAATTCGAGCACAAGCGTTTCTATGAAAATGGTAATTCACAAATAAATTGTCTAATCCAGAGTAGATGGAGTCGTGTCCTACTACTTGTTCTTGCACAGTTGTATAAGAATTAGTTTGTCTGTGACCATCACCCACCAAGTAATTTTGTCTTTCTCATTTATTTCTCTTTGTTATGCAGGGTGAGGTAGAGACCAGTTCCCATCATCTTCCTCTCCAAACCCAGATGCCACAATGCTTGGCTGAGACGTAAGAGGAGCCGAGGAGTTCATCTGGAAGGAGTTGACCACCTACCTCAAGACATTGAGAGCTCCAGCACATACAGGAGTGGGATAGAACCAGTGAATTTCATTTGTTCAGTTGAGTGTGTCGATCAGCCGAGACCAGTACAAGGCAGGCCTCTGTTCTGAGTGGATCTGCGTAGCAGCAAGAACACTTGAACATCTCAGCTGAAAGGATCAGAAGTAACTTCTGAAATCTTGAATGCAGTGAGAGAATCTTCAGCCTCTTCAGAAGAGAATAAACATCCTCCGTTGGATTTGCAGAGAGATTTGTTGGTAGAGCTGAAGACGAAAAAGGAACACAACTCATAGTCACAATGGAAACGTGCACAGGGCCACACACAATACTTATAGTAGCGGCCATTTTGGCCGTACTGGCATTGACACTGGTGCAAAACTGCGAAGGTCATGAGGAAATAAATGCCGTGTACAGGAATTGGTACGTTCCCGAATCGAGGGACGATGCGTCACAGGACTTGGGACCCATGAGTCCGAGCATCGGGATGTGGAAGCCGGTTTCGCCGGGGTGGGGTATACCCGACACGACCGCGACCGTCGGCGTTGCGTTTAGCTACACGATACCCAGGGAGGCTTTCCGTGGCGATGTAGATAAGTATGAGGTGAGAATACAACAATTTACTTCGCATAAACCTGTTTGGTTTCAAGAACTTGATGTACAGTGTACGCCATAGCTGGAGGGCTTCTAGAGCACAACAAAAGATGTTGCAATAACTCAGATTTACAGCTGTTCTGTAACTATATGCATAGATGAGGATACCCATCTTTTGTGATACTCTTAGTAGCCACCCGACTATGGAGGATGAACAGATGTCTCGTTCTCCAATCGGAACAGGTCTATATTTTTCATTTCATGTTTTTATTTCAAAATACATGAAAAAAATATGCAATATAAAAAAAATCAAAAGTGGAGTCAGCATAGCTTGGGGTAGGTATTTGCAAGAATTTAGTTTGTCCTATTTAACTGGAATAAACCATTAGTTGAGTAAATTTCAAAAAGAAAAGTGAAAAGGTTTGGCTTAATTTTACTCATTCAAACTGAAGTATCTATAATCCCTTATCCATTAGATATTACCCATTAAGTAGGGACCACTGTATACTGTAACTGATATATTGCTTATTCTACACTAAATTGGGTAATTTAAACAGTGATAAGGGAAGGGGACTTGCGAAAGCTGAAAAGGAGGCTTGGTCCAAATCGCCAGTTCTGATGAAGTGTACACTGTATGAAACTAGATAATACTCATTGACTTTTCTACTAGTGTACATGTAGGTGAATAACCAAGCAGCTGGAAATCCCTTGTAATGTCACATTATTAACCTGAGACTTACCAACACAACAGTTAGACAATACTACGCAGTTCATAGACCTGTGGTGTTTTTTGTTGTGGAGCATCTCACAGACATGAGCTAATTTTACAACTTCCACCAGCAGCGATGTTGTCTTGCCATTATCTTTTCGGAAAAAGAGTTGCAGAGACAAATGTAGGATCCATCTTACAAAAGCCATTGTTGTTATTTGTCCCTGCCTTGGCAGGTAGGTGATTATATTCTCCGAGTTAGAGGGTATTGGAGTCAAGATGTCCATAAAAGTGCTATTGTTATTCCACTTCCACCTTACTTGAGGCTACAGTACATGCTAATCTGAATCACAAATGGACTTGTTCTGTAAAGGATGTAAGTATCCACTGTTATTGGATAGTTTTCTTACAAACTGTAATGCAGTACAGAAGTCAATTTTCTGGACATGCATTTATCAAGATGTGGTTTCTTCATGATGCAGTGAGACTATCTGCAGCGTGCAGACCTACTTTAGACAACTACCACAAAATTGAATAACTGACTTGAGCGTCAAGTGGATTGGAACATGTTGAAGTCAAGTGTTGCACCACACGTTGGAAGGTACTGTATTACAAGTCAAACTTGCTTTAAAGTCAAATCCATTGCATTTGGACCTGTAAAAAAAAAATCTTTTGACTTATGAGAAAAGTTCAACTCGTGTAGGGTCCCCCAAAATTGAAAATACAGAAAAATTGATTCTACAGATCCTTCAAATTAAATGGCAATCTTTGACTTATGTGACTTTGATGTGCACAGAGTTAACTGTACATAACACAGAATCTGTGTACAAGTAGTAGTCTACACTCAGACTTCAGACCCCATTTCGCACACCACAACTGACAAAGGGTTTGTGCTTGCAAATTTCATTGAGACAAGCATGCATTTCAAGTGACGTTGTAACCTTAATTTTCTCACCACGCTTCCTAGGCTCATAAAGACACTCTCAAGATAATTTCCTCCTGTCTGCTCCACGCCTCCATGCCACCACCCCCGGTTTGACTAACCCTTGCCCGTATGCTGTGTGGAACATATTATCGTGATACTCAAGACAGCTTATCATTTGATCCAAGAATTCCTTAAGACATGAGATAAATGTTCCGATATCCAGTTCAAGTTGCCAACTGATGTCAAAAAAATTTGAAGTTGTCATATCATCTCAGAACCTTTTATTATAATAATTATCAGGAAAACCCATTTTGCAAACTTCCCAAATTTGAGTTTTGTTGTGGATGTACACTACATGAAACACTGTGTATAATAAAAATAATAATAATAATAATAATAATAATAATAGTCTCGATTTATATAGCGCCTAATATGAAATACATCATCTGTAAGCGCTTTACACTACTATTACCCCAGTCATCGGATGCTTGTAAGTCTATCAGACACCTGTCCACTCCAAACGGAGATCAGTCAAGACTTGGCAGCCACAATAGGCGCACTCATTCCATTCCTACCGGGTACCCATTTATACACCTGGGTGGAGAGCAGCAAAGCAGATTAAAAATGTCTTGCTGAAGGACATTAATGCCGGGCGGACTGTGTATGGGACTGAAGTAAATGATACCATCCTCTATCATCAAGAAGGATGCCTTTGGAATGTAGGGATTAAAAGTGTCATGTCACTAACATGACGTAGTAAAAAAAATGATCAGAGTTCATAAATACAGTTATGAAGTTGAGCCATTATTTTAGCCACCCACCCCCCCCCAAAAAAAATGAATGAATAAAAATCAAAATAAAATATTATACATGATTATATTTGCATTTTTTTGTCAAAATGAAATGTGCATGCACTGTGCACTATTATAAATTAAAAAAAAAAATTGATGAATTATAGAAGGACTTATGAATTATGTTAATCACCAACCAACTTCAATGTCAATACCCGTCATACCTTTCTGTTTTGGGATTTTAAAAATCCCACAGACACACATACACAAACAGACACATATACACACACATATGTGCACAAACACACACCAAACATACCAATTTAGTTAATGCAAATGAACTCGGCCTACTAAATTCGTCACTGACAAGATGATTGCGATAGGTGCAATTTGCCAAATTATGCGAGCCTGCCGAATATACACTGACCTTTCATTAGCTCATTTAGCCAGTCATTTAGTCCTTCAGTATTGCTTAAGGTTTACATTCAACCATCCAATGCCAACCGGCTAATTGTGTTTCTGTTGACTAGATTTTTAAAGGGACAAACCAAGCACAGATATGTAAATGGACAGAAATTGTACTAACTGCCAAATACATCAAGATTACTTTTGTGTGTGTGTTTTTTTAAACTTTAATTCAGTAGAATTGATAGAAAATCTCTTTATTTTAACCCGTTGCCTGCGAGATTCTGTAAATCTCCATAGACTTTGTACAGGGCCGATCCAGTTCACGTAAGCAACGGGTTAAGGGGATTTTTGTGTTTCCATGGGAGGGGGGGGGGGGAAGTCATCTTTGTTGTGTTTTTTACAGGCTATTTGCAACTTTTGAATAGTTACATGTACATTACTTTTCCTGAACTGTCTTTCTCCTTTTTCCAAAATATTCCATCCATTACAATGTTTTTCTCATCTTTGCAATATCCATCAGCCTTTGAAATCTACTGTGGAAAAATTATTAAACCATTTTATTGATTGAAAGTATACACTATAGGCCTACAACATCATATTACTAAAGAATGGTATGGGGCGAATTCTCAGTAATTTTGAGAAAAATATCTAGTGATTTGTTTATATAAATTATAACCTGTTAAAAAACTTTTGGGGTTAATCTCTCCCCCCCCTCCCCCCTTCCTTTTCCTTTTCTGGGAAAGATAAATACTATGGCATTGCTGAACACTTTTCCCACTATCCTTTCATTTTTTTTCTGAGATTTATCTGCATGATTAATATTTTTCCAATGAAGGACTAATGTAACAGATTCAGCCGCTGCAAAGCCTACGTACTATGAATTTCATTTCTAGTAGTACGTGTAAATCAATCAGAATTTATTAACGTGATTTAAGTTTGTAGATGTAGTAGGCCTACATCTCGCATTAGTAAAAAGCGCTGATTGATGAACATGCACTAAATACAGTTGCACGAATTAATATCGCTCGGATTATATTGAAGTTGTCCAATTAATTTACAAACCATTGATGACAGTACACTATGCGGTGACACACACATCAGTGAACGATGGTATGCATGTACTCCAAAATTATACATGTACGCAATACTACACAAATACACTTGACTTGCCGCTCGCGTATTATGCATATTAAAGGCAGGGCATCTCTTTTGCATGCCTAAAAATTAACATTGTGTAAATACAATGGCATTTAGAAGAAAATGCCATCTGGGAACCTTTAGCAAAATATAGGAGCTAGAAACTCAGTTTTAGTGGAATTATAGTGACCTTTAGACTCTGCTTTGAATTTTTTTCTCGCGAGGAAAAATTCTACCATAGAACGTACACTAATCGGCTATTGTTTTTCTTTTGCGTTTTTTAAATTCTAGGTAATTGCTGACCTCCAGATTTCACAGACATGCCCTTCATCAATAGCCTAAGGGCATGGGTTATCTTTTCCTGGTCTGTGGGGATGTTTGCAAATGAGATCCATTGCCTTTAAGTACATGTATGGATCACTCTGTATGCTCACTGCATTATTGTAGTTTAGACTCAAGATGGTGATTGTGATGATAGATTGGAAGAATAATTATGACTCATCTTGGAGATAGAAAATAAACAATCTTGGGGGATTTATCATCTGTGTAGCGTACAAATGAGAAAATTATGAGCTTTGTGATATATGTTACAGAAAGATCACATTTAATCAAACTTGTGCAATCCACATTGAAGGTAATGTGTAACTGTGATTCCAATTTCCAAAAATACAAGTAAATAAAAATCTTAGTTGCATGTCCCTACTTTTCGTTCTCATCAATGTCTCATGCGGTGTTAAAGTATAAGTAAAATCTCTTGACATGTGCGTATATTGTGGTATGGAACACATTATTCCTGTAACAACAACATGGATGACCCCACGTGGGACTAAAACAAACAATGAAAGTCAGTGGTTGAATAATATATTCAGAGTTTTTAACAACATAAAATAAGAAATTACTTTACACACCATATTTTACTAATAATTCAAACAACACACTAAGCTGCCTGAATTATGAAAACATAGAAAATCAAAAAATATTTCCTCCTGGACAACATCCCCTTCAGTTTTTTAGTTTGTTGACACATGTGGAATCATGTACAGTTTAGTTCAAAGTTGAATTTATAGTGGAGGAACTACAGCCAGTATTATCCATAGTGAGTGTAAATACATTGCAGCCAAGTGTACTTCACCTTTCATGCATTTGACCACTCCCCCCCCCCGTTTTCCCTTTCCAAGAATTCATAATGATTTCAAACGATGAGATGCAGAGATCAATGAGCAATCAATTCAGTCACTTGTATAGGAGAGATGTGTACAGTGAAGATGCTAGGAGCGGACCTCATGCATCCCGTATGGGAATGATAAATCCTGCAGGCTTAAAAGATGGTGTGCCGTTTTCCGCCATGATAAAGACTCATTTGTTTGGAGCAATCTGTTATAAAGTGGACTGGTGCCACACAAATAAAGAAACATTTATCTTGAATCAAAATACCGTATATCAGTAGAGCAATGGTTGCCGTTGTCTTGTCGACTTGAATAATATAAATTAAATTCTCTGAACAGTGCGGGGGAATGAAAATACTGACACACACATTTACAAACAAACCCAAATACCAAGCACACATGCCACACACACACACACACACACACACACACACACACACGCGCGCGTGCGCACATACACACACACAAACACTAAACACACACATAAACACCACACACACACATACAGACAGTGATTTTCCGTTTCCAAAAATGGTCTCTTCCGTTTCTGAAAACCTGTAATTCCGTTTCAACTTGATCTAAAAATGGAAATTCCGTTTTCTCATAGAAAATGTACACAGCAAAAACATGAATTCCGTTTCGCAAAGGTGAATTCCATGAATTTTCACATGAGAGTAAAGAACCAAAACAGATTTTCCGTTTCAATTTACCGGTAAACGGAAAATCACTGTCCCCTACACACACACACGCACATGCACACACACACACACACACACACACACACACACACACACACACACACACACACACACACACACACACACACACACACACACTACACACCACACACCACCACACCACACACCACCACACACACACACACACACACACACACACACACACACACCACCCACCACACACACACCCACCCACATACACACACACACACACACACATCATGACACATGTACATTGCACACCCATATTAAAAAATATTTTTTTATTTTTATGCCTAAAGATTTAAAGGCAGGGGATCTCTTTTGCATACCTAAAAATTAACATTGTGAAAATACAATGGCATTTAGAAGAAAATGCCATCTGGGAACCTCCAGCAAAATAAAGAAGCTATAAACTCAGTTTTAGTGGAATTGTACTGACCGTTAGACTCTGAATTGAATTTTTTTCTCTCGAGGAAAAAATTCCTACCATAGAACGTACACTAAACGGCTAGTGTTTATCTTTCGCATTTTTCAAATTCTAGGCAATCACTGACTCCCAGATTTCACAGACATGCCCTTCATGAATAGCCCAAGGGCATGGGTTATCTTTTCCCGGTCTGCGGGGATGTTTGCAAATGAGATCCACTGCCTTTAAATGATAGCATGTGATTTAATCCTATTGCAAATTTTATTTGTACAGTTCTAGCTACTTTACTAAATTACTTGAACTAAAGGTAAAAAAAACAAGCAGATTTGGCAGTAATGGAACTCTATTAGTTTCACACATGTGTAGGTAAGGTGCTCTCCATAAACCATGCATGCACTCTGCTTTGCCAAAACATAACATCCATTATTATGCCATGCTTTCCAGGTTATTTTTAGAGGAGCCAATTTGTAGAAGCCAGTATTTGATTTGGCTGCATCAGAGCAGTGCCAAGTGCCAATAAATGGAAAAATATGCACTTCCAAAAATTCCAGTGGCAATTATTATTACTGTTGTCACCATGAGGCAGACATACATGTATTTGGAGTGTGTGTTTCTGGGTCTGTGTGTGTCTGTCTGTGTGTTTGTGTGATTCATTTGAATATCTCTGCACATGTGCATGTATACTGTACAGTATGACAGCATGTATGTATGTATGTAGGTATGTATGTATGTAGGTATGTATGTTTCTGTTTGTGCGATTCATTTGACTATCTCTGCACATGTACACTATACAGTATGACAGCATGCATGTACATGTATGTATGTATGTATGTATGTATGTATGTGTTTGTGTATGTGTGTACAGTGTACATGTATGTTTGTCTGTATGTGTCTGTGTATGTGTCTCTGTGTGTGTTTTTGTGTGTGTTTGCATGTTTCTGTGTATCTGTGTGTGTGTGTATCTTTGTGTGTCTTTGTGTGTCTGTGTGTAGGGACAGTGATTTTTCATTTACTGGTATTCGAAACAGAAAATACAGTTTGGTTCTATACTTTTCATATGAAAATTCATGGAATTCACCTGTGCTGTGCAAAACAGAATTCATGTTTTTGCTGTGTACATTTCCTATGAAAAATGGAATTTCAACTTTTAGATCAAGTTGAAACGGAATTACAGGTTTTCAGAAACGGAAAAGACCATTTTTTGAAATGGAAAATCACTGTCTCTACATGTATGTGTGTCTGTCTTTGTGCGTATCTGTGTCATTGTGTCTGTTTGTGTGTTTGTGCACTTCAAAAAAATTGTCCATGTGTGATGTACATGTACGTCATTGGCACACTGGCCTCCAACATAATTATGCCATTTGACATTAAATTTGGACAAGCCAATTACAGAAATGGCCACAAGAAATAATTATTCTCACACATCCATCGTATTTTCTTCTCCTCCTCCTAACAATGTCAGTTGATTAGTAATACACTGTGGGTTCTTACTCTTTGTACATGCCTGTAGGCCTATATAACCCTGATTTAACCAACCCACCTGTATTTTCTTGAAACTGTTCTGACAAAAACAGAAGCCTGATTGTGTGGTCTACTAAAACCACATCGAAAAAATCAAAAAGCTCTGCAAAAACATGAAGCCTATTTGTGTGTTTATTGACTCCTATTCAATTCCAGTGATCTGTTGACACATATGATTGTCAAGTGGCCTTGCAAGCCTTTGTGATTTTTCCTCTGTTTTTTCACACTGAAGTTCAACAAAGGGTCAGAAAAAAAAAATGGAATTGTTACTTTAACTATTGTTTCCGGTGGGAGTATTGTCGTGTTAAACAACAGGAACATAAAGTGAATTCATTTGAAACATATCAAATTTGAAGTAATCAGTTTGGAAAATGTTGAATGTATCAATGAAATTTGTGACTTTGTGTTTTCCATTTTATTAGATTTATGTTCACAGAACTTCTATTAGTAAAAAAACAACAAAATGAAGTTATCCAGTGACTTCGCTCTCTGTCTTTCTTCTCCTTATTAAGTTACACATCTCTGCCATAAAGTAATAGACCTCACAGGTTAGTATGAATTGTGCTTTTTTTCCTCTGAGTAATAATTTCAAAGGATGATGTTAAATTAAGCCAAGTGTATTAGTTTTGGCGATTTTATTTTTTTTTTATTGAAGCGTTATGCACCAAAGTTCATATTCACCTGATAACGATTTCTGAATGATCTTTAGTTTTTTTTAATGTATATTGAAAAATCTTGGGGGGGGGGGATCCACCAGATTTGACTATATTTCCTACATTATAGCATCAAAAGCGATTTATAACGGTGTTAGCTGATATCTGAATTCATACCTCATCAGAAAGACAGACTCTGGATCTTTCTTGATCGTATAATTCAGATTACAATTGCAAATTAAAGGTTTAGTGACCATGAGTGCGAACGCCTTGAAAATGCCTCAAGAACCAAATGACTTTGAAATATATTCCAACCTATTACCACTGAGCTAGAGTTGGTCCTCCACCCTGGGGGATCTCTCAATTTATTTACTTAAGGAGAATCAGCGATGACATATGAGTATTTTTAATTTTTATCGGGGCACAATAAAAATATGGCCCATAGAGCAGCCACATAGCAGGTTTCCCTGCTATGAGGGATATCTTGACATTATTTATTTTAGAATGAGTCAATTTGACTACAAGTGCTTTTCACAGAGGAATTCGCTTGCATATTTCTCTTATTCTGTAGAGTAGTTTCAGCCCGATGTTGAGGACCGATACCCAATCTCAGTGGTTATTGTACCTTTTAACACTTTGTTAACGTTTGGATGCTATATGTAAAATTATATCGAAAATCTTGGGGGGTCCACCCCCCCCCCCCACCCCACACGAAGATTTTCATTTTAATTTGTAAAAAAAAAAACTAAAAACAAAAAATGAGGAACATCAAGAAATTTCGTGTAGATATGACCTTTGAGGTAGAATCTTTCAAATAAAAAAAAAATCACCAAAACTGAAACTTGCGCGTATCAAATCTCCAGAAGATGCATCTGTATGACGTTGACGCACAATTTTGCTTGCATCGACAGTAATGCCCTCCATAGCTGTTACACATGGCATTTGTTAAGAAGACTAAGATCATCCAATAACTTAATAATTATAAAATTAAAATGCTTATTGTAACAAAAAAAATATAAATTACTTCACCCTTGTCCATAGTTGGTTCGTACTGAACCACTCCTGCCAAATGCCCATATTGATTTTTACGGATTTGCATACAAGTCCAGTTACGCGGCGCACATCACAAATCCTGAGGCAGGCGCAATCCCCGCCTACGTGGCGAAGCAGTAACCAATGATTATGTCACTGCCCCTGGATGTACTAAAAAATCTTCTAACACCCTAACGCACGGCTGGAAAGATCACCACATTTTGTGGTCTGATATTCATGACGCCGAGACTATAGATTCTACACCGGTATCTCTCTCT